>QWTY01070140.1:10628-23388 GCA_008033365.1 Pseudorectes ferrugineus | reverse complement strand
TGGCACTGAGTGCCACAGTACCACTTTAACACTTCCAGGGATGGTGACTCCACCACCTCCTGGGCAGTCCATTCCAATATCTAATCACCCTTTCCATGAAGAATTTCCTCCTAATGTCCAACCTAAACCTTGCCTGGTGTAGCTTAAGACTGTGTCTTCTTATCAGCAGTTGCCTGGGAGAAGAGGCTGCCAACCTCTACCTGGCTACAACCTCCCTTCAGGCAGTTGTAGAGAGCCATAAGGTCTTCTCCGAGCCTCCTTTTCTCCAGGCTAAACAGCCCCAGCTCCCTCAGCCACCCCTCCTAGGACATGTGCTTCAGACCCTTCACCATCTCCATTGCCCTTCCCTGGATCTGCTCCAGCCCCTCAAGGTCCTTCCTGAATTGAGGAGCCCAGAACTGAATACAACACTCAGGGTGTGGTCTCACCAGTGCCCAGTGCAGGAGGACAATCACTGCCCTAGTCCTGCTGGCCACATTATTCTGGTACACGCCAGGTGCCATCGGCCTTCTTGACCACCTGGGCGCACTCTGGCTCGTGTTCAGCTCCTGTTGACCAACACTTCCAGATCCTTTTCCTCTTGGCCCCTTTCCAGCCACTCTGCCCCAGCCTGTAGCACTGGAGGGGTTGTTGTGACCCAAGTCCAGGACCTGGCACTGGGCCTTGTAGAAAGAACCTCATGCTGTGTGTCCTGGCCCATGGATCCAGCCTGTCCAGGTGCCTCTGCAGAGCCTTTCTACCCTCCAGCAGATCGACACTCTCACCCAGCTTGGTGTCATCTGCAAATTTGCTAATGGCAGACTAAGTATTCTCTAACCCAACTCTCCTTGATCATGGGAAAGTCTTCCAACATTCTATTTTCCTGGTCTCATGGATATGAGAGCAACGATACACTTAATTTTTGTTAGAATAATTTGTTAACTTCTGAAAAAAGTTAACAAAAGTAGTTCAGTACAGTTGCTGCTTTTCTACTTCTTGGTTTTTTGGGGTTTTTTTAAAATTATGATGAATGTAATACGCGTTCAGCATGCCGAGACACTGATCTGTATTACCATGCTGCAAATAAACAGTTAATTGTCATCTACCAGTAATTCTGAGGGTATCAGTGATGCAAATTTTTGCTGTGTCTTTCAGCCACAACAAATATGGCAGATCTCTTGCAGGGTTAAATGTCTTTATAAATAATCTCATCACAGGTCCTCAGTTTTTCTTTGAAAGTCAAGGGTTTGAGCCTCTTTGGTCAATACCCACTCCACTGTCTGTTAAAGCCAGGGAAGAACTCTTTGGAAAATTAATATTTTGCAGTTTTTAGGCATGGAGAGAACTACACTGAAGGGCAGATTCCCGCTTCTCTTGACCTGCTGCAGGTAATAGGTGGGAAGAGGACTGGTGAGGTCTCACAGCTTCATCAGTAAGATTTTTGCCTCACAGTGGTCCATGGGAAAGTCACAATGCCACTTCATCAGGAAGACTTGTTCTTAATTAGTTTAATTCTCTGAAAAGCTTAGTTTAGCTAAAATCTTTTTAACGCCACAGCAGGAAAAGTTGGTAAGTGAACACTGGAAGATCTTTGAGATGTAAAATGGCTACTTATGTAGTTTCTTCCCCATTCTTACCCAGTTCCTTTTCTACCTGTACCCCTCTGCTTTGTCATCATATATTCAATCATTTAGTTGTTTGAAGCATTACGACATTTTATGTTTATACGTGCTTAAATATTTTAACTTTTTTTGGGGGCAGTTAGCCAATTGTGCATTTTAATGCGAGTTCAATTTTCTGACTGTTTTTGAAACTTTAGCTCAAAATGTTTCTCTGGTTGCAAAGCTTTTTAAACTATTCATTATAATGAAATATTTTACCAGATAATTCACTGAGACAAATGTGAAATGTGCAGTTGGGAAGGTAAAATTATAACCAGTCACATAAACCTGTCCTCATTAGCTCCTTTCAAACATCTCCAAATGTTACCAATAGAGAAAGACATCCTTGTAGAGGGGCTTGAAACCTGAATTCTTTAGTTTTCAATTGGAATCTGCTTTATGTTTGAGAGGAAGGCTTTAATTTCCTACATCTGAGATTAATTTTCAAATGCAAGCTAACAGGAAGATTAGCCTTTAAGGACTATTAGTGACTGGCCAGAATGGTGTTGGTGACTAGAACATAAAAGGGAAAAAAAGAAAAATATGGACTTAAGAGAGTGAATAAGGGGATGCATCAAACTATACTCTCAGCTGGTGTCAATTGAGATGGCTTCCTTCCTTCCACTGGGACTGTGCCAGATGAGACCAGTAACAGATCTGTCCTTCGTGATTACAACTGTAGTCCTGGGCCACAACTTAAAAGTAGTTTTCTGTAGTGTTTAGTTGGTTCTTATTTTATATGCAACGTATGGAGCCTTTACTGATAACCTGTGGGACATTCTTCAAAGCTTTGCTGTAAAGACTGTTAACAGCAAAGGAAACGCTTAACACTTATTGCAGTAATGAAAATATTTTCAGACACATTAAAGGCCTTTATGGAGTTTTGATTGTTTTATTATTATTACCGTCCCTGCTTTAGTAAATTTGCAGGTCAAAGTTTTGTTTATTTATGTCAAAAATTATTGATGTATCTCTGGCTGTAAGCAGAAATATATGAAGAGTTATGCCACGATCTTTGGATGTCTTACCATTTCCTCCTTTTCTGCATGTCTTTCATAGTCTCCCAAGAGAGAGCTGGCTATGTCCTTTATGTCACTGGAGCTAATCCCCATGGGCTTCTGTGAAACTCTCCTGCTGTTTCCTTGCCAAATCATGGATACCCAAGCCTTGAAAAAGGTGTTTGCCTCCTGGTAAAACAAATGATTGTTAGAGATGAGAAACCAGACTCAACAGAGCCAGGTTTGCATTTGTTTCAGTAACTTCTGTGATCTATTCATATGTTTGATATATTTATATGTTTTTTCCAGGCAAATGCAAGGGGGTTTTGTATGAACCACAGCTTGTAAGTCAGAAAATTGCATTGAAGTGAGCTATGATCAATAGGAGGCTGAAGGAAGTGTCTTGTTCTGATCATTGTACATAATTATTGTAAAATGGTTTGACAGGTTACAGACTGTATGTGGCAAACTAAGGTGAAGTTGAAAAAAGACAGTACAAGACAGGAGACGGGACAGCATGTTAGTCTTGTAGCCACCCCAAAGAGGGTATGACTGAGAGAAGAAAAGGTTACATGGAGTTTTGAATGATATTATAAAGCATCATAGAAAAAAATCCTTTAAAATTGCTCACTTGTTTTCCCTTTGCTTTTAACAAAATTCATTATTTTATAACATAATTTCTATTTAGGTAATTTGAAATGTCAATGCAGAAGAAGCAGTTAAAATCAGAATGTCCTAGCACTCCTTAATTAAGAGAGTTTAAAAGCGTCGCTGTTTGACTTACAGCTGAGAAAACTGAAAAACATGTATTTAGTGCTGTTTACCCTGCTATAATTTTTGGATGTTAATTTCTCTTTTGATCATTGTATAGGAGAGACTTCCTTGTTTTACTGTTAACTGAAACATGCAAAACTGTAATCCTGCTTTGGTAGTGCAAAGCTGTGTTCATGTGATCAGACATCACATGTTAAATGTTTTTTCATCAGTAATCTAATATTTATGAGCTATTACGGTATTGAGGCTTTCTAGTAATGCAGGTATTTGTTTTCCAGTGACATAATTTCACTGCTAAAAACAATTTCTATTTAACAGAACTGAAATGTTCTTGATATCCGTAAATGTAATTCTGTCTAATATCAAAGTTTAGAATAGATGGGCCACATTAGCAAAGGAATACAGAAATGAACATTATTTCAAAAGAGATGAAATTTATATTAAAGAATGAAAATAATTGTGAAAACTTATGATGTTTTGTTTCTGTTCTGAAATTACCCAGGTCTTCTAACAACACTTTTCATTGCATCAGCTCCAGAGTGCTAAATATGTTACATTCTGGCAAGATCATTGCCTCAAACATACTGGTGCTGTGCTGGGATTCCTGCTCCTTTGACTTGTATTCCAGGTGCAGGCAGCTAGATCAGCATTAATCAGTGCAGAAAATCACATTTGTGTGCCACGGTTTCAGACTGCTGGTAAAGATTTATTCTTGGCAGGCCAGCAGGACAGATACAAGGTTGGAAGGCATCATCCTTGCAGTGCATGATGGTGTCGAGGACTCAGTTTTTGCCTGCTGTGGAAAAAATATTACCGAAATGTTTCTCTTCTAAGCAATTAAAAAAAGACCATGCTTTGGTAGTTTAATGTACTTACAAGTAACTGCAAAGTGAATATAGGTAAACATCAGTGGGAGAAGAGTGCTGTATTTATGCAGACGCATGTGTCTGTGTATGTGTTGATGTACACACGTGTGTGTGCGTGTGTGTGCGTGCACAGGTGTGGTTTTATACCCCAACTTGCCCTATAGTAAATTTTAAAACTGTTTATATTTTTCAGAAATTTAAAAAAAAAGTTGAATCCTTGTCTATAATATTTTTTCTTTTTTAAAGGATGATCTCAGTATTATATTAGTTACCTGCTTCTACAGAGGATTTAGGATGTGCCTACATGGGGCAGCAGAGCATGAAGACCATCCCCAGTTCACCTAGACTGAACTAGGGTGATAAATCTGCGAAGCACATTTCACTGTTGATAGCTCAAGTACCAAAAGATATATAAACCGTATTTGCTTGACCCACTGCTCAGGATAGTAAGTTTTCCCCCTTCACAAGGCTAATAACCTGGGCTCAGCATAATTTTGAAACTTTTGTAGTGTATCATTCTGACACTTAACCAATGCCAGCCAGGCAACTGCATCATGTTCTAGCATGCTGTATGGATGCACCATGTGTAAACAGGGACAGCATTTGTCTTAAGCTGTTAAAATAAATATTTAATATCATTCACTATTTTACTTTTCTTACTTATACTCACCTTTCAGGCCTATGACTTTGTTGAACAGCGTGCAGTAGAGTTGGACTCATGGTAGATGATCATAATTCTAAGGTAGGATGAAATGCAGGATGAAAGAGTTCTAGTTTTAATTTAACATTTGGAGCTGTAGCAGATCATGCTCAAGGTCATGTTAACTTTCATTTTTCCTCACTTGTAAAATGGGGTAGTGATGGTTGGCACTTCTGTGAAGTGTTTTGAGAACTGCAGGAAAATCACATGTTGGTAACTAAGCCAGTGAAAAATGACTAGATTTTTGTTTTGTAGTATGTTTCTACTAATATAATGGGGGAACAATACTCTGCAGTGAAGGTGGAATTGCTCTATGATGTAGAAAGTAAGGCTAAATGTTGGAATGAGACAGAGGAATTCATTTCACCTTAAGGGATGACTACAGTGCAGAGATGTACATCTGTAGTAGTCATTATAGGCTGCCTTTCTAGTCAGTGGAGAACACTTGCCACAATCCATTTGACTTTCTTTAGATGTCTGCTTGAGGGTGAGATGAATAATGCCTTATGAATAATGCTCATTATATAATTTAATCTTATATCCTACTATAGAGGTATCTCCAGCTGGTCTGTTTTGGTCGTGGTTGCTTTTGTTTGGCTAAAGCACCACTTTCATAAGCTTTCCTTAAGACTAATTTGTACAAGTAACCTAATATTTGTAGTGATGATACTTTTTTCCCTTTCCTTCCCACCCATATCTTGCGTTAACCTTCAGAAGTAGTTAATGAAGCATATAAATAGCAGTTGAAACTGCTTCTCATCGAGTATCATCATGTTTGACAATAAGTGCTGAGCGTTGGTCAGCAACTGCTGTAAAAAATGAAAGCTACATTTGGTATGCACAGTGAAATGCTGAGGTGGTGATCAGTATTTTGACAAACAGCTGAGTCTGGCTTGGCCAGCTATCGGGATGGTTGCATACACATTTTGGTATATTATTTTGATTGCATTACTTTTGGATCTGAACTGAGGTCAGGATAATTATAGAGAGAGATGTGTCACTGCTTAACAAGGTTATAAAAATGTCTACTCAGTTTCTGCAGCTCCTTCTGAGATGCAATGACATTTCCACTTGGTCTGTGAATTGTGTCATTGCAGATATTTCCTTGATGGTTGTAATATGGATACAAGGCTTTTCAATATATTTACAAAAATACATGTTTCCTCCTCTTTGGAGCTGGAATATTACTATATACGGAGAGTAACTACATATTAAGACTGTGTTATTTGTGCAAGCTTGTTCTCATGAAATTAACATAAAGAGAGTTCTCATATGCACATAAGTGCTGGCATTTTTTCCTGGAGCTGGCTTAGGAATCTGAGTTAAAAGTAAAGGTGGATAATGAAACGTGATGTATGTGTACATTCCATGTCCCATTATGCTGATAGCCTTGTATCTGTCATTTTGGAGATGACATGAAAAGATAATGAGTAAGCCTTTGTGCATATCCTGTGGCTCAGAGAAGGAAAAAAGCTCTTCTGAGGCTTGCATGTCGTTAGTGGTGAATATTGGAAAACCCCCTTCTGCTTGTCTTGCCTTGTGAGATGCGAGACTTGAAAGAACTTTCGCTTCTTTTCCTGGTTTGAAAACATATTTAACCTCTGAGAAAGGAAGCCAGGGAAGGCGTTGAATAACTTGATTTACCATCTCTTGAAATACCTCCTTTACTAGTTCTGTGCCAGAATCTGAAGTGCTGTAGTGACAGCAGCCAAAAGGGAGTGAGGATTTGGATAGAGATAAAGGGAAAGATTAAAAAAAGAAGTCTAAACCTATATTTAATCCAATGGTCTCGTTATCTGAAGCTGGCCACTTCCAGGAGCTCTGAAAACCTTTCCTTTAGTGAATGAATTGAGCCCTATGCTATGATGACAAATGGAAATACTTGTGGTACGTTAATGCTACAGTGAAAAAGTACAACTGAATTAGATATAAAAGGTATGACTTTTTACATCTGTGGTGCATGTGGATTATGGAGGTATAGATGACCCCAAGAGAGTGTCTGAGTTGTTGAAAAGCAGGTTTTGGTGTGACATCCCAGGAACAGCAGCTGCTGAGAGTATGCAGGACTGGGGGGGCAGGGGGACGGTGCAAAGTGTTTATCAGCGAAATGTCCAATTTTTCTTTAGTCCAAGAAAAAAAATGGGATTTATCAATGTTTCTGATGGATTTATTATAAAACATTGCTACTTGAACATGATTCTAAAATTTTAATTCAGATCTTTGTAGCTGACTTTTAGCTGGTTGATTTTGGCAAATGTCTACTGACTTAAACCAGCTAAGAACCTTTTTCCCAATCATCACAGTATTATTTACTTGAAGTATCTCCTGTACTATAAGCTCTCTAGGACAGAGCGCTCCAAAGCTCTAAGAAAAATGGTTTCAGGTCTCTTTAGAAGTAGATGTTTGCCCTTAAGTAGAAGTGTTCAGCAGCATACATCCTAATTTGAGGATGTCTAGTAGTGAGACATTGCAGAACTGAATTTAGCAGTAGCTAGGTCACCCTTGTGATTACGTGTTGCCTTTGGAGGTTTTGGCATTGGGTGAGCTGTATGCTTCCTATAATTCTACTTGAATTTGACATCCTCCTTTTCTCCCTTCATAGAAATGTCTGCTTGGTGATTAAAGGCTCATAAGCCAAACATGTAAGTCTATATTGTAAGTTCACTTATCCCAGACATGATCTTTTTATTTCTGCCATTAGAGCCTCGTGCAGGGTACACAAGGGAGTACATCCTCACTTCTAGCTGTTTTCTGGAGTCACTTCAAAGCTGCAGCTGAACCAAGTGGACAAAGATGGACAGAGAATCCTAAGCAGTGTCAGCAAGTTTTGAGCAGTCCATAGGAGTGTGCATAATGACAATTTTGGAGAAAGGTGCCACACATAACGTCATGGCAGTCACAGCAAGAGGCCACAACTGGTTTTTTTTAATCAAAGTGGGAAGCGAGGCATGGCAAGACTGAAGACTTTGGAATGGTGTGAGGTCTTGAGAAGAGAATCTGAGTAAGGCTGAAGGCAGAGAGGCTTGGCATAAGAAGCTTTTCAGCGGCTGACTTGCTTTAATTAGGAGCAATGGATTTAAAGTTCAGCATGCCGATGGAAAATAATTCTCTTGCAAAGCCATTAGTGAGAATCTGAGTCCTTTACTTTTGTTGTTATTTAATTCCACTGGTGTATGAGGTTGTCATCAGAAGAATGTTTGTTGCTTGTTTATTCAGGTCAGGAAAGCTGTTAATGAAATATGTAGTCACATTGTAATTATGCCATTAGATACACTGCTACAAAACTCTCCTTAGTGAAGAGGAATTTCCTTGCACCTGATGGTAACATTTTTCAAAATAAAATATGTCAAAGCTTAGAAGATTATCTTGGCAGAGCATCATACCATTAAAGCAAGATTGAATATATCCTGTCCAGATCTCTTTCTTCTTGTAATGGTGCCTAAGGCTACAGTCCTCCAGATGTTGATACTACCAGCATTTACATTTTGAATGAAAAACCCCTCTTGTTACCACAGACACTTCACAGTAGAAATTCTGCACCTTTTTTCAGAACAGTTTGTGTGATGTAATGCAAAATATTGTGATGGGGAAAAAAAAGCAGATTTTTCCCCCCCCCTTCAAAATAGTTTGCCATTAGCAATTAGAATGAGAAAGGATGGGACAGAAGCTATTTTATGCTCCTTGCTTCCCAATCTAGGTTAAGGTTGCACTGTTTTCCCATAAATAGCTAAAAATTGCCTTAGTCTCAGGAAGGAAACAGAAGGTGCTGCAGTAGAAATAGTAGTGAAAGGGCAAGCAAAACCTTCCTTGCACTAACACTGGCCAGACATCATCAGCATTAAACTTAATGAGCCTTATTTACACTGAGTCAGCTCACACTGCTCTAGCCTTAAAGGGACCCTAAAACAAGTGAGAATGGGAATCATTTCCTCTAAGTTTTGGTAATTGACACAACTGCTCCCACAGGAGTTCGAGAGATGGTGGTAAGACAGCTCCATTTTCTTAGTTTTGTTGGATTCCAAAGGGAGCCTGCAGCCTTCTTGCTATGGTGCTACAGTTTCACACAATTTTGTGAATGAAAGGCAGGGCCAAGTGATCAAGGGATGACAAAGGGGTGAGCTAATAGGACACTGAAAAGAAAAATACGTCTTTCTTGGTGAATCTTATTAGTAAAGCCATATAAAGTTGAGCAAGATTGGGCAGGCTTCAATTGGAATTATATTATTTTTTCAAGAAAAACTGTATCACCACCTGTGGATCCAAAGATTGCTTCATCCTGCTCTTGTTTACGAGTTTAGCTATCTTATGTACTTAATGTTTTTCTGGGTTAGTAGCTGAGGCTTGAATCTGGTAAAAAGATTCCTGATGCAGATACATAGACTAATTTTCCAGTCTGTTGCTACTATTTCTGTCCTGTACACTCTGAATTGGAGTTTACAACTGTCAGCCTGAAGAAGAAAGGCGTGGCTTGGAGGATTGCTGATACTTTCAGGATCAGATGTTCAGCCCACCACCCTCCAACAAACAGATCTTGGTCAGGCCATCAGTAACAGTTCCAAGGAAAGTCATGAATACACTACCGAGCAGAACGTGTATACATTACCTTTGTCATGTATATGTGGTTTTGTGGTAGTGAGATATATTTGAGAAGAAATAACAGTGAGAAGTAACACACTGAGTCTTCCATACAAGTGACTTATAAAGGTAAATGATTTTCCCAACTGCTGTTTTCCCCTACACAGCAGCTTTGCATGGGAACACCTTATTAGAAAAAATATTGGGATTGTGATGTGTGTGAGATTCATTTACAGGTTATACTTATTCAAAATGAGAGGGATCAATCTTCTAAAACTCACATTACGTCATGACTTTATATAGTGGCAGAAATACCATCGCATATAGTATATTCAGCAAATGCACACAAATACATGTGCTTCAGAATGTCATGTGCTCTTTATTTTGTGCTTGCACTTCAAATAATTTCTGTTCAACCATGATATCCTTTGGCATGGATGGATGCTTGTTTGTAGAACAAGTAACATAATTCCTGAGTTAGAAAGGTCATAGATGGGGCAATGGGACTGGGGACCCAAAGCTGGAAAATGTATTAACATAGTTTAATCAGTCATACTAAATTCCACTGTGGCATATTTCCTCAACAAATTAGTTAAAAGGATTCTGGGTTCTGTCACTGGAAAAGAAAACACTTATCTTTATTCTAAAAAGATTTTTTTTTTCTTTAATTATTGTGTCTGAAAGTTTTTGGGTTTTTTTGTTTGTTGGGGTTGGGGTTTTTTTTGCATTTTTATGAGTGTCGGTTAAAGTTCATGCTCTAATGTTTAAACCTTATATTAGGATATTTGGCCTTTCCTGTAAATTTTGCCAGAGCTTTGTTGTGTAGCCTTGATCAAATTACTCATTCCTTCTGTCTCACTTTCACTGTATTCAGGTGATTCTCCAGTACTGTCCTAAACTTCTGTGTGTCTGTAAAATGCATAGTGGAATGTGATGTTAATATCAGATGGAATTTCTAAGAATTACTGCCATTCAAAGAAGTAGTAATTATTTGGAATTTGGCTAATTTGTCTTATCCAGCATGTTCTCTGGTGAAGAGCCATTACTTCAAATACTGAAAGAATGTGCATGCAAACCATGGGCGAGGCAGCGTGGGTTTTGGCAGAACAATATGCTTAGGTGAGCAATCCCAAGCAAAGGAGTGCAAATGTGAAAGGATATCAGTGAGATTCATCTGAATAATAACTGTGGTTGTTTCATTTCTAGGATAACCATGTGAGTTATGCAACATTAAGTACCCCTTGAATAGTTTGAAGCCAAAGTTGGAAACCAATTTAGAACTGCTTTATTGTGGCCATTCTTATGCATCCTATACAGCTGGGACCCTGCCTCCTTGAGAGGAAGGGTAAGAAAGGCACTTCAGGAGGGAATACAGTTCCATTACGCTGTGGTGACTCTGCAATCATTAACAACAGCACTCTTGTTGAGTTGCACTCTCGGTACATTCAAATTGAAATTCCTCCTTTATTAGAGTGCTACCTCTTTTTCACAAGTACTTTGTAGAGCTTTATAGTTTATAAGCTTCGTAATGGTGGCATCCCACCCTGAAATGCAACTGTAGTATGATACACTGTGCTGAAGAACTCATCTATGGTTACTTTTTTCTTAAATAGATATGCCTAATGGAGTTTTAAAAAGTACTGAAGCAATTCACAAAATTCAGTAATTAGTGATATGGTAAAAATAGAATTCCTCTAAATCACTTTAAAAGTTGGCCTGTTTCCATCTACACCATTTAAATAGGTATTAATTTAAAGCCAGCTGCTTCTTGCCTTTTGCATTTCAGTATTGCTCTGTTAGCTTTTTGTTCTTCCTCCTGAGGATTAAATCTGTGTCCTGCAGGCTTATCAGCCTGACTTTTTGAATGTGACAACGCTCACTGTGATCTCCTAACTCATCAATCAAGTGGGACCATAGCCTTCGAAAGGGTTTTACAGAGCCTCTCTCTTGAATAGCGCACAGTATTTCCATACTAAGGGCATACTATGCCATAAAATAATGTTTATGTTGCTTTAGGCTTAATACCATACCATTATGAGCACAAGTGCTGAAGCAATTTGGAAAGAGATGTTAACTTTATATCCTATTAGGGAAGTAGTTTTATTACTATGTATGCAAAGCAACAGGAAAGCAAAGCTTTGCTTTTATATTTTATTAGCTATCATTATCATGGTTCGGGGCCTTTTCTTGTATCAGTATTTGCAGACATATAGAAGTCTTTCTTTATGAGCACACTAAGAAGTTGGGAAATTAATAATGTAGCTTCTGAATCTTTAGAAAAAGCACTTGCTTTAGAAAACAAAGAATTGCTTCAGCAATGAGGCTTAAAAATGCCAGATGTAGAAAAGTAACATTGTGCTTTGGCATTGAAAAGTGAGATGAAAGCAGTTAACCTAACTGCTATGCAAAGGAATATTGGTAGTGGCAGCCATTTAAATATGAATCAAGTCCCAACATAGTCCTGAGATATCCTAAAATCATTATAATATACTTGAGGTTACTTTTTGTTTGCCCACTGATTTCATTCTTTGGGGTCGCTTTCTGAGTTTTTTGTCATAATTGGAAGATTGAGAATTAAGATTTTTCAAGTAGCAACAAGTTGTCAGAAGCATGAATTTTAATCAGATTACAAAGTACTATGAAATTCCATAAACCTGTGAAAGTTTGTAATACTGTGATAAGCAAAGTTCTGAGATACAACATTTTCTGTCTCTGAAATGGCTTTTGACTGCATTTGGAAACTGAAATTCTACACTGAGAAAATTCACTTACAATTAAATGTCTTGTTTTGGTAAGGTTTAAGGCTATATTTATTTTTTCATGCATATTTTGGTTTATTTTTATACTATAGATGATGTCTCAAAAAACACTGATAAGAACACTGAGAAGTTACTTACTAAATGAGCTTGACCATGTTCAGTCCATTTTCCATGGAAATTCTAACAGAATAGAATTTCCTATGGAGATAAGTGTTGTCCTTGTTGTCAGAATTTACTGTGTAAGAGTATATTTGCTAACCCCATTCTGAATCCAAAGTATTAATTACACCCAGGAAATGGAATCCTAGAATACAGATTGCCTTGTATTAAAAAAAAAGAGTCTATGACTTTACAAGGTATTCTGTAGGAATGAGAAGATTATTCTGGAGGAGCCGGTCTGGAGAGCCATGCAGATCCCTTGCTCATTGCAAATGAGTTTTGAAAGTGG
>QWTY01070140.1:0-10530 GCA_008033365.1 Pseudorectes ferrugineus | reverse complement strand
AAGAAAAGAAAAACCGACTCGAAAAAAAAACACCCAAACCAGCCAACCAACCAAGCAAAACCACAAAAAACCTCCTAGGATGACTGGTTTTATGACGAGAAATGAAATGTCTGAGATAGCTTATAATAATCTGAAAAAATACTATTTTGTCCAATCTGAGATGTTAGCAAGCATTACTCATGCTGCAGGTTTAATGGTTAATTGAATATGTAAATTATCATTAAAGCCCCTCTATCTTAGCTAAAAACTTTTGAAATGTTTTTCACTGCAATTAAATGCTTTTTATCATTATACCTCTTGTCTTCCTGAGGTTCAGTCTCCTGTTCTTTACCTAGAAATGGATTTTATTTAAGTGCTGATAATAATGAGGAAGTCAAACGTTAATAGAGGAAAGGTTACAGCTGTTCTTTATCCACTTGTTGCTGACACAGAATTTGTTCAATTGATATTGCATGAAAAATTCTAGCACAAGCAGAAAAAGATGTGATTCTAACAATTAGAGAGATTTCCCTACCATTATGGCTGGGTATGTCATTCCAGAGGAGACCAGAAGCCTCTTGCACATGGAGCATAGCATTTCTTCTCAATAAGATTTTATGGTTGGCCAAGTTAAGCTGGAAAAAGATAAAAAATGAGAACTATCTGCTTCCTGTGCATTTGTAGTAGATGATTAAGGTATGTTCAGTTCTGGATCTTGGTATGGATCCAGCAAGTGCCAGGTCTGCTTTCCTAGCCTCACGTAGATGAACATTCATGGGGTTTGGCAAGCTTCCGAACGAGCTTGTTCAGGAAGGAGGGGTTTGCTATGCTTTTTGGTTGGTTTGAAATCATGAAGTGTCGCAAACAGTCAACCTTCTTCATTGCTAGTCAAACTAATTTTGGCTGAAAGACAACACAAGTTTCTTTCTTTGAAATCCATATTTGTAATTTCTGTAGAAAAGGCCTTCTGTTCATTATTCTTTCATGAATCAGTAATAATACGACTAAATACAGATGGTTTGGGTTGATATCTAAGTTTAATTTGCAAAAGCAAGTAACCTCACCATGAAGTGTGAACTGAAGTGGGGCCATGTGGAATTACCTTTGGAGTTCCCCAGTTGGTCCAGAATCTATTATTCTGCTGGCCTGCACATCTTTTATTTGTAGTTATTTCAGTTCCTCCAAGTGATAAACTATGTCAGTGTCAGTGTTGAATGATAACTGAGGATTTGATCTCTTGTTATGCCCAAAAATCCATCTTAAGGAAACATCAAATTTACAAGGAAACTTCACATTTCAAAATAACTATGCATTCCGAATTCAGCTGTTGCCTGTTTGATGGCAACACATCCAGTTTTTACTCTAGAGCTCCTGGTTTACCCAGAGCAAAGGATGTCCTCCTCCAAAATCATTCTGAATAACATTTTACACTTTATAAATTGATTAGAAAGTCGAAAGAGGCAGAATATTGCTGGAAGAGAAAGAAAGATCTCAAGATCAAGTAAATAAGAAAATGCCCCATAAAAAATTAATTTTATAACAGTCCTCCTCCTGCTTAGCAAGTCACTTTTAAACAGATTTTCAAAGTTAGGGAGGAATTTCATGTTCTTTATTTTCAAGTAGCCCCAATGTTTTTGGGCCTAGACTTAAAAAAATACTAAGCACTACAGATCTAATTGGGGTCTGTACTTGTACTAGGTAAATTATTATAAAAAAGAGGGTGCATAGGTAACAAATTGGACATCTAGAATTAATGGTGTTTTTCTTGTTTTGTCATTCTTCCATAGAAAGAGGGAATGATAATTCTTGTTCACAGAAGGGGTGTGAGATAAATTCGCTACCATTTGTAAAGTTCTGAGGTGCCATTATGGTATTGAAACTTAGGAGGAGCCCATAATAACCCAGAGTTTAAATGTCCTGCATATTAAATATGGGCCAGGGAAACTAGTTCTGTGCCATATGGGAGAGAGCAGAGGAACAAATATTCAATTACCTATGGGAATGTAATCAGTGCCTTGAGTGGTTTTGGTCATATCCTAAAGCATTTACTGCAAGACCAGTGCATACACCAAAACATGCTGTCTGTATCTTTTGCCTGTGTTTTGATTTTACAGATGCTTAGTTGAGCACGTTTAAGCTTATTATTAAGCATAATATAACTTTAAATACAAATTTATTCATACTACAATTGATCTATGAACAGGTTAATGATCTTAAATAAATAAATACTGCATTACTGGATCATTGGATTGGAGGTAAATGTCTAAACTGTTTCCTATTTCTAGTTAGCTATAAGCATTTTGTAGTGCTTGTTGATCACCACGTTGCCAGGAGATGAGCAGAGAGAAGCAACTGGTTAACAGCTGGTTGCATCTGGTCACAGCCAGGAAAGCACAGCAATAGAATAAACAATTCAGTTTTCAACAGCTGCATTTACAGTTACAGTCTACTGAATCAAATAAGTGCAGTTTTCCAAGTATAATTTGTGAGTTAGAAACATAAATTATCTTTAGAAACATTTAGAAGTAACAAGAAAAAAAACTATCCTTATTTTATAAATTTTTTCCTCTTTTACTATTGTTATTTTTAATTCGTTTTAAACATTGAGAACATCTACTAATAAACAACATGCTTAAGCATTTCAATTCTCTTCTGTGTTTTGCACCCTGATATACATTTCTGTGTTTCAATCTCCAGAGATTCTATGCTCTTCTTTTTCACTTCTGGGAACACTTGAGTACTGTTAGATATTTCCTGATAAACACCAAGGACCTTGCTAACAGTTTTTATTGTCCCTGGGAAGTCACCAGATACAATATTGATGGGTAACTGTAGAACACATTACTGAAGAACTAATTGGATTTGGAATGTTGTCAAGTAATGGATTGCCTGAATATGCTACTGAAAGCCATCCAGAGAATGGGAGATGGTCATACTATTTAAAGACATCATGACTGGGGCCAAAAATATTTGTATCATTTCTCCATCAAGATGTCAGCATTCTCAGATGCCATGTTAGTCTGTATTATCTAGCTGTCTTGGAAAGCAGTAGCCTGTGAACAGCAAAAAGAACCATAAGATCACATGTATAGCAGATTATTAAATCAGGGCATATCAAGTTTAGGTGAGATTTTGGCAGATCAAAAAACCTTTCAGGTCACCTTTTGATCCACATACCACTGCAGCTGCAGTTGCTGTTATGTACTGCCTATCCCTACATAAAAAGCCATTTCCACAGTAGACAGGCAGTAGACAAAAAAGTTTGTCTAAGTTACCAAAGAGCCCTAACAGTTTCTTCAACCTGTTCTTATCTCCTGAGTAAATAAAAACTGCCTAATTATATATTTACTTGGGAGACTAAAAGGCTTTCTTCAAAGTCATTAGTACTGCTTGCATAGCTAGTCCATATTTTATGGTGCTCAAGACTTTTTATTCACTTTTTCTCATAAAATGAACCAACATTTGGGGTCCAATTTCATAATATTTTATTTAAGCTATTTTGATTACAGCAGCAATTTGTCTGAATAAGGACAAGAGGAGTGAGCCCAAGGCTGTATGGTAAAACATACATGATGCTAAAATCGTTTGAGTCTTTTAACAACAATCTTTTCTATTTCAGATTGATGTGAACCAATACAGCAATTAAAAAATCATTGCACTTGCAAACAAATAATCATACTAATATGAGTGTTAGCATACTTGTCATATTAGTGCATCTTATTCAATGGAGCATGCAGAATCTTATGATGTTTTATTTATTTATTCATCTGAACTTTGGTATGCAAAGTGTCATGCCAGAAAAGCCAGAAGAGATGGTGATTTCTTATCTATAATTGTCACACAGGTAGATGCACACCTACATGTGTTTTTTAAATGAGCAATGTTAAAGATGATAGTTGAGCCATTTAACTTTATGTAACTGTATGTATGTCTTTGACTCATAAAGGTCACCAATCAGATACCTGAAAAAATCCCTTGGTGAGTCCAGGTGTTAAAATAGTGTATTTTTCATCCATCACATCTTCACTCAACCTAAAGAAATGCTAAAGTTTATGTTATTGACCTTATAAGCACAAATCTATCACAGATGTTTTTTACTTTACGCTTAGTCACAATATCAGCAAATGTAACACCCTCTGGACACAAGCTGGCTTGTACCAATGGAATAAATGTCTTAGGCTAGAACCAAGGCTGTAGGTAGATTGAGTTGGTCTGCACTTATGTAAAATGCTTGTTTCATTTGAAATGTATTGCAGCCCTAGAACTTGGCTTTAGGTTAATTGTCTGAAGGAGCTTGAAATCTCAAAACAGTCCGTACACAGTTCAGTTCATCCCAGAATAGAAGAATGAGGGGACACAAGAAACAAAAACAGAAGGAAAAAAAAGAAAAGCAGACAAAATAAATGTCTCTTTTGGTCTCAGTAGAGTAATAAGCAGCCAGTATAGAAAACATGCACAATATTAGGGGTCCTTCAGTCTAGTACCTCTTCAGAGGGACAAGAGAAAGTGTCTGGTCTGATCTCTGTGGCTCTTCAATATACCGGAGAAGTGCTAGAGAAAGGAATGGACCCCAGATCTTTGGTATCAGCCCATCATTGCTGTCCAAAGGGATGGTAGAAGTAGTTGCTTGTTTTACAATAAATGTATTTCTCCTGATTTCTTACAGCATTCTCAAAAGGACAAACTGAGGTGTGAGTGGAGCAGTTTGATCCAAGAGATCCATACACCAGTACTCCCCTGTGAGTGTGGACTTCAGCTCAGCTAGATCAAAAGAGGGAAGTGGGGACAGTGGTCATGTCTTGAAGCAGCATTTAAACATGTAATTTTAGCCAATCCAAACTGAAAGTGTGTGTCACCACACTCTTTTCACTGATTCCAACGTCACTGATAAATCATATGTATTTTTACCACATACTGGTGCTATTTCTCGGTGTCAGTAACCACGTGCACAGGGATGATGAATGAATGGCAGTGTTCTGCCCTGTGAGTAAAAGTAGATACAATGATTGGGTTAGTCACAAGGTACAGTGCTACTGTATGTGAGTTTAGCATGGCATACTCTCATACATTTTTTTGATCTTCCAAGAAAGCAAGACCAATGCAAGGGACATTTCCCAGAGCCATGCCACTTTAGTGATAAGAAAATTTAAGCTCACTATCATCACATAGCAACTTCTGATGTCAAACACTGTGACTACTTAAAGAACAGTCCAAAAAGACTGAGAAGAAATGGTATTATTAGAAAGCATTCTTTCTGTTTCCCTTATCCTGTTGACCATTGTATTCTTTCCACTCAATGTATAACTCACAGTGTCAGCACTGAACCTGGTCCTGATCCAAACACAGAAGGGGGGAGATTTTTAAATGCCAGCCATCTGTTTGCTCCTTAAAGGAATGCTGGTCAGCTACTAAAGCCACTGTCAGTAACAGGTAGAGGAATGTGAAGAATGCTTAGAAAAAATGCATAAAATGTATGTCTTGTTTTCTTATCTCTTCTCTAACACAACAAGAAGACACTTACCATCAGCCCTGTAATTGTCTCTTGGCAAATTGTTTCATTACTATTTCCTGCCACAGACAGAACAAATTGTCATTATTCTTCTGACCTAAATTTCTGCCTGTCTATGTAAATAAATGTGGTGTGGCCATGAAAGTTACCTTTACAAAGTATGAACTACCATCTGCTGCACTGTTATACCATTATGCTTCTGAGTCTGTCAGACAGGTTTTTGCTAATATCAAGAAAATAATTTTGAAAATGATTATTCAATGCTATAGTTGTTCATAAAATAATTTGGTTTTTTTTTTCTCCATTGCTGTGGAATTTTCGGGAGCAGCAATAGGAGAAAACAGCAGACAAATGAAGGTGAAAGATGCATCTGAGCAGAATACTGGAAGGCAATAGAAATCACATAAAACTATTGTATTCTTAGGCCAGGAGAAATCCAAATCACAGATCTGCATATAATCTTATTGTATTATTTGTGCCATTTTCTATGGCTTATTTAGTCTGTGATGACCTTGAGCAGTAATTTCCATTTTAACTACAGTATTTCACCTTTTTTGAAACTAAAATTAGAAGTCTGAGGCCACTTCGAAAAAAGGTTTAGTTGCCTAATCTGTGGTTGAGTTTGAGATTAGAAGCACTTGTTCCTGAATGGTTGTTCCCTCAGAGAGCAGTGGAGCACTGCAGAACTATGAAAGCTGTCATTACAGTGCGGAGAAGCCGGGTGATCCCACTGGGAATGCTGGGCATTGCTCTGGAACAAGCACGGCCGCTCTGCTTATGGAAGAGGAGTGCGTCTGTCAAGCTGGTGGACTCTGCATATGCTTTTGGGAAGGCAGCAGACATGAAAAAGAGAGTTAGCACTGAAAAAACTGGCTATGTGGGCTTTCAGCTAATGTATCTCGGCACAGTGCCATGGAGCTATGCGGGTTTATTAAATGTAAGAGCTGCTGCTTATGTGTAAATTAGGACTGCCACCTGGCTGGTTTCCAGCTGTCTTGCCTGGTTTTATTCTGAACTTGCTGGCTGCTGTTGGAGCTACTGTACAGATTGGTCTGGACATTCTCAGCAGACATTTCTTTGGAAGGTGTATGGCCTTTTCTGTGTTGAAGACAACTGCATTTTACCTCTGTTTTAGCAATAAAGAGCCACTGAAGTCACAGAGGTAATTATTCTGAAATGTTGATGGTGGTGACAAGTTAAAAAAAAGGGTCACTTAAAATGTAGTAAAAACAGGATAGCTTCATCCAAATAAAATGATGGTGAAAAGGCATGCAATCTGTTTCTTTTTATAGCCTTTTCAAATTATAAGTTATGTAGATGAATGTAGATAATAAGTTACAATAGAAACATATTTTGACACTGCATTCTAGGCCAACAGAAGCTAGTAGATAGAAGTTTTACTTCCTAAGAATTTTTAAAATGTCTTTGTTATTTCTTTCTTGGCTTTTTTTTCTGTTTAACTCTAGAGATATTCCAATTGATAAACTTTGGGTGCTTAATCCAGTTATTAATAAGGACCATTTTCTCTGTTTCTTAAGAGAAGGTGCTCAGTGTCTTTCTCGATCACTCAACAGCCTTTCTTTCACAGTAGCCAGTACCAGCCACATAAGACAAGACTGAGAGTGCAAGTGCTGGATGTTTTAGTTAATTTTGTGTTCAAAGAGTCTGAAGAATTATTTTACGATCTCACTCAACTGCCATTTTTAAGACAGAGGTGATACTTCCAAAGTTCAGGTGATACTTCCAAAGTTCAGGTGGGTGTCCAAATTTGTCCACACATTTCAAAGACAACATTTGTATTCTGACCATGCATAGGAACATATTTCTGTGATACACAATACGTAGCCTAACTTAGGTGTGTTTGGTCAATGGACTTTCATGGCTGCCTTTTCTTGCATTTGTGAAGCTGTGTGATCTTTCTTACAGCTTTGAAACAGTCTTAGCAACCTATACCAGGCTACAGAAGATTTGCATTCTCTTGTATAGATGAGAAAAAAGAGTGAACATTAATTCCAAATAAGCCATCAACCGTTTTTTTCCCCACATATAATAGTATCCGGATGTTTTACTTCTGCTAGAAACAACTCACTAGCACCTAATACTTACAATATGTGTATAAACAGAGAGGTCTTGTTTACATGCCAAATGCTTGCACTCACCCTGCTATCCAGTGCTGGGAATAGAATTGTGTGGCTGTGAGTGATTCTGGTTCTTTGCAGAAATTTTTGTGCCGCAAAGTGACTATTCAGATCATCACGGGTATTCCTAAAATGTGGGGGAGGGGAAATGGAGGTGGGTAGCATGGGTATAATTAAAGGAAAAGATGAGTGCCCTTTTCCAAACATGATTCATTCTTGCCCCTAAGCATAATACAAGTGTTGAAAAGCCCCCAAAACAGAAAAAAACCCTGTTTTCTGCTTCTGTTAGCATTAGGTAATCTGCTGTGATCAGATGTTCAACATATCACAATATACTCTCATTTCAAAGCTCTCATTTCAAGAACTTTGGAACAAAAAGCAAAGGAAATTTGATGAGACATCCACCTAGCTTTCAGGATCAAGATATTATGTTCAGATTAAATTTTAAATTAGTAAGTGCTTATTATCATCTTATATCCTAGCAATTCATACAAAAATATAGCAATGTAAAGATGAGACAGCTGTATCTTTTAAGGATTTGTACATTCCTAACACAATTTTCTAGCAATTCCGATAACATCACATCTGTCACCTTTACAATATCTTGCTTTGATGTCCCTGGCATTCGTGTGTGGGGGAAAAAGTCCTAAAGATGCTAAAGTTTATGAAACAACTTTGCCTTCAGGGACACTGACAGTACACAATCTGCAGTGTATCAGCATCCCCCCCAAACAATTACAGCTTTTTTTAATCTCATAACATTAAGACAGCTCGAAAACACAAATTCTCTTAAAAGTATGTACTTACTGTTTATGCCTGTTGAAATTATCTGGAAAGATAATTTTTGCTAATGGATTTTAAATGTTCTATAACTTTTGAACACTATTAATATATATGTTGAGTTTTACTCTTCCTTCACTGAAAGTCATGCAGTCTAGCTGACCTTTCTCAATTATAAACACTTAACTGCCAGCAGAGCCAGTTTTGCTGGCACCTCATATCAGATTCCTGAAAACATTTTCAGGACATTTTCAGATACCGGGGATGTCACATCAGCTCAGCACGTTCAGAAGCCATCTCCTTCCTTTTTTTCTGTAGGAGAAAAGCTTCTTTACAATTTTCTCACAGCTGCAAGAAGCTGAATGAGCTGGGTTGTGGAGATAACACTCTGAACCCCAGAGGAGAACCATGTATTAGGATATAACCCTGCTCCATTTCCCATTTAGGACAATGTCAAAATTTCTACTAACCAAAATAAAGGCAGAAAAGGAGGCAGTGTCTTCTGCTTACCTGGCACAATGCTTAAGCATGAAAAAGCAGTGTAGTTCTGGTATGTCCCAATTAGAGTGCACATATTTCTGTTCAGATGCTCTGCATGAAATCTAACTGTGTAATGAATATGAGTTAGAGCTGCTATTTAAATATTTACATTTGGGGCTCAGCTAGTCCTGTCTTTTGCTTCAAACCATTACTTACTTGCCTTTCTAATAATTCTACACTTTTCATGTGGTTTTGACAGTGGATTATGTCAAGGTTTTTAATCTATAGAAAGTACAGTGGATGGCTGTTGGGACTTTGGAAAGTGAGCAAGGACAGGGAGGAGGCAGAAAACTTTGTGCAGTAAAAGTTTTATTTTAGCAGAGCATTGGGCTATTTTCCAATGAGAGAGAGAGCTGTAAAAATAGGATGTTATGTGAGTCACAGCTAGAGGATCAAATCTCCTCACTAGGATGCAAATACAGTGTACAATCAAACTGAAGGAGATGTGAACAGACTAAATTGATATTTGATAAGGAAAACGAGGAGTCAAAGATCTGCATACTAATACTAGAAACCCAGATGAAAAGCAGAAAGAATTGGAATTTCTAATGATGAAGCACTTGGATGTGATCCAAGCATTAATTATATGGAAAATACAGAATTGCTGAGTATATATATTGGGGATGTGTTCTGAATTTGGAGTGATGATCTATGAGTTTGTATCATAATCCATCCACCAGCCAACTGGACATAAAAAGGATTTGAGTAAACATCTTCTAAATATGGTATTTTTAAAATAATTTTCTAACATCAGAGTCCTTAAAGATTTGGTTCCTCCTATACCTTGTCTGATGTTGTTTACTTGTAATTTCCAGAGAAAATGTGACAACTTCATGAAACTGCTACAGTGTTTGTGTAGTACCAGTAATCATTAAAGGGAAACAGGAATACTGGAGTAATCACAAGCTGGATCGTGTGGTACAAGTCCTAGGAGGGAGGGTGAGAGAGGACTCACACGTGATTCAGCTAGAAAAGAGTGAAGAGTGAGGAGCATAATTGATCAATATCATTTTCTGAAAATTAGATTTTCTCAAAGAATTTGGTGTGATACTTTGACAAGATTGTGATTGTTTCAGAAAACCACTGTGCAGCTCTATTTGGACTCCCATAGGGTGAATGACTTCACAGTACCTCACAGTATTATTCAAAATACAGCACAGCACACTAACAGTAAAGCTTAAGAGATTAAGAGATGGCTGACAGATCAGAAAAACAGTTGTCAATAGAGAATCCTCATGCAGGCAACTGTATTTCTGTATTAGATATATTTTTTTTTCAGCATTTTCATCAATGTCTTGAAAATTGGTAAACTCACTACCAATGAGGTTTCTGAAAAATATAACAAAAGGTGCCCTCCAAACTACTGAGGTGAGCAGTACAGTCAGAAACAGAAACTTCTAAGGAAGCTGGCCCATGCCAAATTGTTTCTAGTGCCGAGTAGTCAGTTTGAAGATCTCTGAAGATTTTTTCATCTTTCTTCTTCAGTTTCTCTGATCCCTTTGCATTGCATCTTTGGGTTCTCTCATTGACACAGTGATTCTGTTGTCTGCTAGATGTCTTATGAGTTCTCTGTATTCCAAAACA
>QWTY01070139.1:0-12904 GCA_008033365.1 Pseudorectes ferrugineus | reverse complement strand
GATCTGAAAACAGAACCTCACAACCTGGGACACAGAAAAGCAAGGTGATTTCAGAGAAACGGAACAATAAGCACTCACTGTCTTGGAATTTCTTGCTGACTTTGTTAGCTTCAGAAGGCAGAATGTCAGGGAAGCTGGTGTTAATCAGAGCAGTTTGGACACAGGAAAGGGAGAGAGGCTAAAATTCATGCATGCCTTCATAAAGCATTGGGAATTGATTCAAGAACAGGCATTTTGGAGAAAATGAAGGCAGGAGAAGGAAGGCAGGCGTGGAGGATTTTACTGCAGAGGTGATAAATCTTACTGGATCTTGGAGTGGAGGGAGGGAAGGCGCTTTTGACTAAACTGAAACCAGTCTGTGCGGAGTAAACAACACAAGAAGTTGTAAATACTCAAAGTTCAATCTTGAAGCCATCAGAATTTCTAATTGCATTCTGATTCGAGTTCATACAGCATGCACAGTTTGCTCAGAATTCATGATCTTTAATTCCCCAGGGCTTGTTGTGCTCAGAGCAGGTGTTTGCCAGCTGGATCTCTTGCCTGTTTCTTCTATTCTGTTAAGCTCCCATGGTCCTCTTAAAGCTGAAAATTGACTTGCAGCCATGCTGCCCATCCTGCAATGTTCTCAAGTGTGTGCTAAGGAAGCCTTTTGCTGCTTCTGTTGCAGGGACCTCCCAGAGTTTTTCCTGGTGGCATTCACTGCCTCCCTACATGGGTGGAAACAAGATATTTTCACGTAACTGCTTTAATGCATTTTTAATTACATCTCTAAGAAAAATAGTTCTTAAGTTGTGCTTGTTTCACCACAAATCAGCGGTGAAAAGATCTGCATAGTATTTGTCCTGAAAAACAAATAAATAACCAGAAGCTGTGGTATTAAAACCCAGAGGTGTAAGAGGTGATTTTATAAGCTGTGCACAGGACAGAGCTGAAATACATGTGCACTTAAATTCCTGTGAACGAAACACAGATCTGAAACTGCTGGCATGGCAATAGATCTGCAGAGGGGAGTTGGCTCTGGCCTGTCACCAGTCTGTCAGATGTGTTTCATCCATCAGCTGGGTGTTCCTCACTGCTGTGACAATAGGTGGGGAATTCGGTCCCATTCAGGAATCTGGAACTGGAAAATGCTGTTATCTTCCTGGTGGCAGGGATCATAGGGATGGCAGTGTTTTAAGGTGCTTCAACTTTCAAATGTATGAATCTTTAAGCTGTCTTCTTCTGTAGGGCAGAGTCTCAGATGCAAAGGTGGACTTTGCTGAGAAGCCAGTGTATAGGAAACTGCCTTCGTGGTGCTGCTGAAACAAACTGTGAATGAAGTTAGAGTGAATGTTGTGCTTGCCACTAACAGTGCAGGATTTTGTCGAGGTGTAAATAATCCTGTAGAGAAAGTACCAAGGAGCGTGAGAATGAACATCCTTTTGCTTATCACCAGGATCTTGAATATCCTTGAAGGTAAGGATGTAGCAGCTTTTCAGTTAATTCAGATTATACTTCAGAGAAGGTCTGTGGATTTTAACTCCTTTTCCCTGGATCATTATGTAAGGCTAGGCTCTTTATAATTAGCTTAATTCCCGATTAGGCTTGTGTGCACTAGATAATATATTTCCCAAGGCAAAGAATATAAAACTTGTTTGCCCAAATGTCAGTTTTTAAAAAATCCATAGATTGCTTAAGTCTAAAAATACTTTGAATTTCTTTATAGTACAGCAGGCTGCAATTTAAATTGTATTGAACATGAATCTTCTGGGATGCAGAAATCATACCCTTAACTTGTAGGTACAGTGCTGCTTGATAAAGGTTACACTGTTAGGCTAGTGTAATCTTTCCTAATATACATATTTAAAGATTAAGGATATTTTAGAGAACTTAATAAGAAAATTCCCCATTTTCTGGGAAACATCTGCCAGACATGATGCTGTTAAGTTTTAGTGGGTTTTTTGATGACATTGTATTTCAATGAAACAAATGTAACCTGGACTTGAGAAGGTGGCACAGTAGTTACAGTTAAGTAGCTAATAAAATACAGACAAGTATTGTTTGTCTTTTAATTTAATTATCCCAAGTGTTCTAAGCTATCAGTATAGTTTTCTTGAAGATAATGTGTTGTCTTTGCCTACTCAAGGATAAATGAGCAAGAGCCCTTCCTAGAGAACTGAAAGGTCTCCTTTTCAAGTTTAATTTGCAGCACTTGGTGGAGGATTAAAGTAATCTAATTAAATGGCCTCGTTTAAATTTTGCAGTCACCTAAGAGATGGTAGACAGATGTGAAAAGGGAATTATCCATAAAGCATGCAAGTTAAATTAGCAGCTTTCTAATTTAACTTTTTCAATTTGGAAGATTTCTTCACAGGACTTGCCTTTTCTTTAGAGTTGCGTTATCTTCTGAGGGATCTGCAGTGTGATGCTTGCTGGGAATGAATTCATCAGCATGTTAAAGGCCATTTTTTATTCATGGAGTTATTAAAAAAAAAGGTGTACTTTATTGCATGTAGTTGACATAAAGTAAATATCTTTGATGTTGCTAATAAAGCCTGATGATATTTTCCTGTGCAAGGTATGCAGGTGCACTGTAGGCAGGAAGTCTGACATTAGACACCTCATTCCACATGCAGGCAGGTATCACACGTGGTGAATGAAATGTTCTGCTGGTCCCAGGGGGAAATACTTGTGTCCTTTGCACACCTGGGATGAGGGTTGTGCCTCTGGTGTGCAAGAATTCACTGAGTATTTGAAAAGTCGGGATTTGTGTATTTCAAAATGGAAATGCACACACCGGTTGCAGAATGTGGATTCTGATGTTTTCACAAGTTAGGAGCCCCTAAAAGCCCTGTCTTCAGTACCTTTCTCTTTCTATCTTTGTAATGTAGATCTGCTTCCAGAAGTACTCCCCTGGGGCATCCTATTCACTGACAAATCCTAAGGGTATTCCAGTTTGCATGAATTTAATGCCACTTTGATTTTATCTTCGATTTTATCTTTGATTTTATCTAAGTGTTTTTAAACTAAGTGTTCCTTAGTGAGGTCTTGCTGCTTGGGGAGTGACTCACTTTAGGGTAATGCTTGCTGTGGTTACACAAGATATATTCTGTGTTTTGACTGAGTAGAACTTTTGAATTCACTTACTAACACTGACCTTAACACAACTGTTGCACTGTACTTCTGGTCTTGTACATGAATAAGATGATTTCCAAAATAGACTACAGTCTCCATAAAAAGAGGAAACAATGACTAGGAATGTGAATCTTGAACTGGGGATGTCAATTAGGTCTGGGAACAAAAAATGTTGTGGTGAGATGCATGATGAGTGGTTATTTCCTACATTTTAGGCATTGGGGAAACTGAAAAAAATCTCAAAAAATTAGCTTTTAGTCAGATTTTACATTATAGTTTTTGCAGGTTTACGTTGCTGACAACAGGTTTGTGCTATGTCATATTTGTGGCTTTTTTAAAAATGCTGTGTCTTAAGTTTTTAACTTAATAATTGTAACACAGTTGAAAAGTTCGGTTTGTTGCTCAAAATGGGTAAATGAAGAAAAACCAACAAAAAATCATCCAACCCCTTTTCAAGTTTATTTTATAGATTACAAAAGGAAAACTAAAAAAAAGATGGTTTATGTAGAGAATGAAAGTTGGGGGATGAAGTTGTGATCTGAAGAACATGTTACTGCCAAATAACTGCTGGGACTCTGGAGTTCCCAAAATGTGTCTGGGTTACTTTTTATCAGCAGGGTGGAGTTAGGCACAGAAATGTAGGAAGCATATAGCTGCAAACGTATAGAAAACTGTATTGTTTAATGTGTGGTTGATTCAGGTTTAATGTTTTATTTTATTTTTCTTTCTTAGATTCAAGCACCCTATAAGGACCAATGTACCCAATAGCTCATGGAAGAAAAAAATCAAACCAGGACATCCTTGGTTTCCAGGCTACCGAAATATGGAATGAAAACTTTAGGGAGTGTTTTGCAACCTATGCCAAACGGGACGGCTGTGAACTTAGCAGGCAGTAATGGTGGCAAAAATTTCGGCAAGCACAATGGCACTGTTGGAATGTCTTCCTTTGCTTTCAACTGGAAAAAATCAAATAAATATCAGCTTAACGATCAGAATGGGAGGGAGGCCAACTCCAAACGCAACTCTAATGAGAAATTAATTGATTCCGAGAAGTATCCTCAATCTCAAGGAGCATTGGGCAATGATGAGCTCAGGGTGGGTTTGAACAGTACTGCTTCGGTTGTGTCAAAAGCGGCAAAGCAAACCAATATGTTTGTATCTTCTACTGAGGAATTAAACCCAAAGTCTATACCTGGACTCTCTAGTTCAGCTAAATTCACCAAAGGTACCCTGTCAGGAAGGACATACTCTGGACTCAATGCTCCAAGATCAAATTTAAATGGATTTTATGGGAATCGGCCGGTGGTAGGTTTGCAGAGACCTAGAGCTAATTCCAGTGCCACAAGGACAAGTTCAGGAGAAAGCCTGGCACAATCTACAGACAATAGCAAGGCTTTCTCCTGTGACAAAATGGTAAGATCACAAAGTTTTTCACATTCCATTCAGAATTCTTTCCTTCCCACTGCATCTCTAACCAGGTCACATTCCTTTAATAAAGCTGTGGATCTTACAAGGCCTTATCATAGTCAAAATGTCTCTGCCAGGATGTCGCAGAGGTCTACTCTGCTGTCAAGAAACGCGTGTCAGTTGGATGTACCCAATGGAAATGAACCGGTGAAGTATGGATTTACCAGACCGTACTCGGCTATGTCAGCTCCTTGTTCCAAGAAACCCCCGCTGTCAAATGGATCTGGGTCAGCACCTTCCTATGGATACAGATTAAGTCGGCCTTCTCTGCTGAAGCCTACGAGGCAGCGCTTTGCTGGGAATACCGTTGTGGATGGCAGCAAAAGGGCGGCTCCGGACACGCGCATCGTGGAGAACGCGGAGATTTCAGCGAATATCAATAGAGCCGTTGATAAAAACAGTATTCTAGAGAGCAGTGCTCACAGAACAGAACCTGGTGAGGGCCTGCACGACAGTCTGGGAAAACATGGGTCAAAAGTCATGTGTATGAGCGATGATGGAGATGAGATATCTATATCTTCTTTGTCATCCTCGGAGAAAAACGATTTGAGTGAAGACTTCAGTGACGATTTCATAGATATAGAAGACGCAAACAGACCTGTACAAATACAGCAGAAGGAGAGCTGCCTTCAGGAGTTGGAGCACGGGAGCAGAACGTCCATCGAGCCGTTCACATCTCTCAAGGAAGGTGGAGGATCTTGCTGTAATGCTGATGACTGGCTTGATATAAATGTGTCTGGTAAATACCTTTTTTATGTTCTGTTTGAAATTTTAGGTGCTAAATCAAAATTCTATAACACTAATTAAGTTATTGAATGTAATTGCCCGTTGCTTGTGAATTTTTTCAGGATGGATCTTTGCTCTATGCTGGCCTATTTGTTTGCTTATGCCTTTTCTGCATAGTAGTTTCTTCCCAAGCATTGCTTTGAAGATCTCTTTGTGGTAAAAATGAAGGTGACCTCCTTTAAACACATTTGTGGTGTGGTTGTGGGGTTCCTCATATCCTTGCTTTGCCATTCATTTTCTGGGTTGGTGATATTTTAAGCAAATGTCACCTCGTGCTCCCTCCACCTCTGTAGGCAGAGAACAGCTGTAACTGCTTCTAAGTAGTGGAAATAAGTGTAGGATGTGTAATTAAATTAGTTCAATTATAGGCAGGATCATTACTGTTTTTTTTGTTTTATCTGATGCATATTCTTTAAAAATTAGTTGAAGACACAAGAAGATTTTTTGAAAGCCACATTTTCAAGTCTTTGATGGGCTTCTCATGATAAAAGCTTGTTTGAGAGATGTTGCAATTGGAAGACTAGATCCAAAGCGTATATTTTTGGACCCACCTTCTAATATGTTAAAGAGATGCAGATTTCTAGAAAGCAGTTTCCATGGTGGGTGAATTAGGGCAGTGTAAAAGGTTAGCAAAGATGTAGGTTGGAAGATTCCTTAGTTGTAGCTGCCAAACCAGCTTGAGCTTTTCCCCCTTCTGGGATGAGGCAGCAGTACTGTAGAAAGCTTTCAGATCTTTCTGTTACAGTAGAGCTCTAGCAAAGTTAGCACACCAGTAACAGGCATTTTAACATTTATTTTTTGAATATTGGATTGGTTTTGGAATCATAACTGTTGCTGTTTTCTTTAAGCAGTGGATGACAACAGTGAAAGCACAAAACACACTACTGAGAATGTCATCTCTTCAGAGATGAACTACAGAGCTGGCTCCTCCTTTGAGCTTTCTCCATCTGACAGCTCTGACGGCACATACATGTGGGATGAAGAAGGGCTGGAACCTATAGGAAGTGTCCATCCGTGTGGAAGTTACGACTCTTCAGAAATGAACAGCATAGTATGTATTTCTGTGCATAACTTGCATAATTACAGTGTGTGGAGTGTATTGCTTATTAAGTATATTTTTAAAATATTAGTGCTTTTTTTTTTATTTGGTAATTCTTTCCTCTGTTGTTGATGGCTTTGTGAAACTTCTTGTTTAGGAACTCCTGTTTCTGGACAGGTGACCTTGATTGGGCTTTTTGCACACATTTTTCTTTCCTTATTCTAAAGTCAGGACAGAACAGGTCCTTCCTTATGCAATCTCATCGTAGTGCTCACAAAGAATAAAGGGATTTGATTTCTGCAAAGGATAGGTTCAATACCTCCTACTAATCTCTAAACATAGGAGTGAAAAAGCCAGCAAACAGCTATTGCCTCTGTGGCTTCTTGTCTTTCTTGTTTCTGTACTGTGTGCTCATAGTGCCCCTGTGAGCTGGAGCTGATTTTTGATTTCTCAGTCTGTTCAAGCATGGAATGTTTGAGGTAGGGAGCTGGCTGTAGCTCACTGTAGCAGGGCTCTTCATACATCTCCAGTGGGATACACAAGATGCAGCACAGCCTTTTTCTTGCTGCTAAACTCAAACTGATCTGCAAGAAACACCATTCAGTGTGAGGAGTGGATGGAGAGTTGTTGCCGTGCTGTGATCCTCCACCTGAGATCAGGGAGCCAACCTTGGGATTGCAGTGGGCCTGAAGAAAATTCTGTCTGTCTGTCCTGTTCATATTCCTTTATCTGCACAGACTTTTGATTTAGGCAACTTGGATTTTATTGACATGGTATTAACAATCAGAACATCTAACAAAACCAAATTGGTTTAATCAATGTGTCATGCTTCGTATGTTTAAGGCGTGTTAGATACTGTGTCACCACTGCCAATTTAGTCATGCAGATACCACTTTCAGACTTGGGCACAGATATGTAATTATATTCTTTGTGTGTAACTAAGTATGAATTCCTGATCTATTTTCAGCTGCTTGTGGTATTGTTTGCTCTCTGTCTTAAATTATGATGTTAGGATATAGTGCATGAAAGAGTTTAGCAGTGGTTATTAACTTTTTGTGGCAATCGTGGCCAGCTTGGAGAAGCTGTTAGAGATTTTTGTAGTATGAGTTTTGTAGCTTTATTGATGTTTATAGGGAAAACCCAAGTTTCATGTAGGCCACTGCAAAAACAAACACCCTTGTCCCCAGACACATTCATTCACATGTCAAGAAAAGAGGGAAGTTTTTAAACTTTGTCCTTGGTAAGTTTTAAATATAGATATTTTGATACATACTCTGAAATGTAACAAACAAGGAGAAGACACTTCTTTTACTGTGCTTTTGGACTATATATGTAGGTTTTGATACATGTAGCCCCTGTGAATTAATTTGTGCATGTGTATGAGTTGATACTGAATCAGTGTGCTGATTGACACAAGCTGTTGTAAGCCATGTGAAGCAGAGGTACTTTAGAAGGCTTTGATATTCTTGTTCACTATTTTGGTGTATTTCTTTCTTTATTGAAAGTAAATAGTTTTTAGAGAGGGGTTAAAAATGGAAGAATGCTTTACAAGTTTTTGGGGAAGTGGAGAGAGGAGGAGATTGTAAGACTTGATGTTACATCTAGAAAATCATGTGTTGTTTCCACCCATTTTGATTTTTATCCTGTTAGTGCTTTTCCAGAATTTCAGTGCTTACTGTACTGTGACTTTGATCTGAATGAGAAAAGCATCAATAGCACGTTTTATTTTTTCAAGGCAGAAATGTATTTTCAGTAGCTTGGATTTTGAGGGGGAAAATGTAGCTCTGAAGTGTTGAATTGCCTCTTAGAAGTAGGATTTGTTTTAGTTTTTTTCTTGCACTTGTTGGTTTTGGTAGAAGTTATGATATATTTGATTTCTTTAGCCTAAAGATTAAACAGTGATCTTTTGTAATCTGAAGATGCAGAAGAATTTCTGACGCAGTTTTTCATTATTTCTGAAAAACTGTGCTCTAGAGTAGGTTACTGTACGCTTTTGTTCCATGTTTTTCCTTTTCTCTGCAAGCAAGGAGTATAAAGACAAAAAAGTGAAGGCATTGAGAATAATTATTGTGATTAGTCAACACGTCAGATGTTTTGATTGCTGGGAGATACGTGATCAAATTACGCAGTTTCTATCCTCTAGTGTGGTGAGTTAAAAGCAGTTCATATCTGTGTGTCAAAATCCAATTGATGAGAGTCAGATTTAAGAATTTGGAGTGCTTGGGCTAATGCCAGCCTTCCTGCCCCTTGGATTTAGTATTTCCAGGGCAGTCACCAAAGCTGTAGTTCTGGAGTTCCCGTGGTGTCAGGCTGGGGTGAGTAGAAACAATGCAGCTGAGTAGCAATTCAGGGAACTGTGTGGTGAGTAATTGGTCATGTTTAGTGCACAATTTGCTGTTTTCTTCCTCATTTCCATCCTGCTGTTGTTTTGTTAGTCTTTTAAGCCGTATCCTTCTTAGTATCAACAAATGCTAAATGCTTTTCCTAAGTTTTTCCATAGATGGCAGTGCAGCTCCCGTTGGGTGATCTTAGAATAGGAGTGTTTGGACCATCTTTGAAAGGGCAGCTTTTGGAAAGGGGATTTTAACTGGGCTTCTGAAATGAGAACCAGCACAGGAAGGCAACAGAAGGAACTTGCTGGCCCCTGAAGCTTGTTGTTCCTTTTTGGGGAGCAGAAAAGCCAATATCTTTGCTATTCTCAGTACATCTTTGTTATAAAGACATGGGGGCGAAGAATAAAATAAATTTGGCCTCTTTTAGTAGAGTTCTTCTGTTGTTCTTCACTAACTGAGTGAACAGCTATGGGGAAAATGTGCAATCCAGTGTTGGAGGTTTGAGTCATAGAGCTCTAAATAATATCATAAGGGGGACTTAGAACTTGGTAGGAAATGTCTGGGGTTTTTGTAAGGATGAAAATATTTTTATTGTCTAATTGCATAACAGAAAATACCTTATTCCACTATCCCTATTGTTGTTCCATTTCCAGTTTTGAAGTCAACAAATCACTTTGTTAACTTTCTAAGTGCTGGACTCCTTTCAGATTTCTAAGCACTGGTTTTGTTGGTGTTCTTTATACTCTTTTCAACAGCTGGTCTTTGCTGCTGAGCACCAAGCCACTGGTGCTGTTTCTGCTCAGTTCTGTGTGAGCAGACTGATGCTCAGCAGAGCAGTTGATGGCTCTGTAAATTAGCAACAAGGGCGATATTTATCTCTAGGTGCTCTCACTTGATTTTAGCTGTGCTGTTTGCTCCTGCCCTGGGTTTCAGTCACTGACTGTAATGCCCAGTTCCTTTAGTGTTTCATGGCATAAAGCTGCTTAGCAGTGCGAGGTACAACTCCTGATTGTAGTTTAGCATATCAGCCTTGCTAGATTGTTGTTTTCATTAATTTTTGTCTGAAAATACTGTTCCCCATACGTGTAAGCAGTGTAGCTTCAGACAGGCATCCTGACTGGAGTCTCATGGCTCCTTTGCTTGCCCTCTCTTCTTGTAGCAAGGTTTGAGGTGTTCCCTCTTCTCCAGTGCATTAAACAGGCACTTGAGAAACAAAAGTTGTAATATGTGTTTGTTCAGAGTGAAGTTTTGAATATTTTTGGCAAGTCCAAGTCTTTATTTACATTGAGAAGGATAGATAGCACAGCTGTTATTGTTCTGAGGTATCTGCTTGTTTTTAAAGATGCTACAATATTCTAGTGCTCAAAGTCTGCAAGAAATAAAACTTTAAACTGAAAACATTCCAATAATTTTAGCTTCTTTCTCTAATATTCTCAAGAGAACAAGTTATTGTGGTGTGATTTAGGTTTTTTTTGTTTCTTTTAAAGCAATTTCATTTGGGCCAATAGGTTTGGACAGGAAACTTTCAGAGAGTTTCCTGTACTATCAGATCGAGTCCTCTGCCCCCTTTTTCCTGTAGGCTCCAGTAGCAATGTGAATCTTTGTGCTGTGTTAATTTTTCCTGAAGTAAATAAAGCCACTATTTTTGCGTATATGCAGAGTGAACATCAATGTAATTATAAGGGCATAGGATTATGGAATAATAATTGAAATCTGGCTTGAAGAGACAGATGGGTTTTAACTGCTTTGCTGAGAATTTAATTGCTCTTGGGATGAAATCTGGATCTCATTGAAGTGAATCAGTTTGACACATGGCCAGAATTTTAGCCTGAGTATGAAATAGTTACGTTTTTCTCTTCTTCCAGGCAATTTTTGAAATCCTGTAAGATTTTTGTTGTTGTTCTTTGTTATATTTTTGCCTTTTTATGACTGGAACTTGGGCAAGAGCGGTTCTGAATTAGTTTTTGAGACTGGGCAGAATGCTTTCTGGTTCCTGAAGCACTGGTACTCAGTGAAATATGCTCTACTTCTTAGAGAAAATGAACTTCCTAAAATAGAATTATTTAGTTCAGTCATTAATGTCTTTCAGTAATTTAGTTATTTACAAGTAATTCAGAGTTAATTACCGTAATTTTTTTTGATAATTCACTTCTCAAAATGACTTTATAGTAAGGTTTAAATTGCCAGTTTGATTTCTCAAATGAGTAATTTATTAACATGAATTCAGACTTGTAATGTGTAGAGTTCTAATACATTTATTCCGTTAGAGTGAAGTGTTCCCGGTATTGCCTTCTACCCATCTTCCTTTCTTTGGCTGAACTTTCTTTTCAGGAGGTTAATGCCAAAACACTAACTCTTGTTTTATGAGAAGCTGGGCTTTTTACATTTTGGGATGTTTGGTTACAGCTGTAATGAAAATAGAAGTGCAAGTAAGCTTGAGATAATGTAAAAGTATGTAATCTTTTCTCAACACAAACGTCTTTTTTTTGCTATAACTTTCTAAAAGAGTAGTCATGAGATGAGTCCTTCAGGTGCAAGCTACTTACAAGAAGCACACATTAAAAGCCTTTCATCTGATGAGCCAGTTGAAATTTAGTTCTTTTTTCTCTTTTCATGTTGCAAAGAACAATGAAGATCTTTCTCGAAGCAGAGAACAGCATTAAAAAGACACGGATTTCTTGACAGGCTGTGCTCAGATGAACAGTGTTGACTTACTGCATTTCCTCCTTTTTTAGAATACAAAAGGTGAAGTTAATACAGAGAATGAATTGCATTTTGTGCTCCCATGATGCTTCATAAAAGTAATTTGTGCACTTCAGCTGAGCACTTCTTGAAAAGGTGTCTGGGTTTGTTCTGTGCCTGAAAGCAAAGGATGATTTCACCTCAGTCAGTGCCATTTTGACTAAAATTCATTGTGACCTTAATAAATACAGACTTCCAATTTTGTTTGTGGTTAGAGATTTTTTAAATTTATTTTTTTTACTAGTAAATGTGGTACAGTGAGAACTGATGACACTGCTAGATGCCCAGTACTCTAGTGAGGGTGCGAGGTTGAAAAGAGGGAGAAGACATTATTCTTGTGATATAATTATTTAATAAAGTATAATTGTCCTAGTCTTAGGGAATTTTGTTCTATACCTGTATTGAGGTAATTTGGATTTTGAAGTAGCTGTTGCCTTTCTGCTGCCTGTAAGACCTTGGAGATTTTAGTCTTTCTTGCAGCTGCCAGGTTTATCTGGGCACTGTTGTGACAGAACTGGACCATGGAGGAGGAAACTGGGCAACTTCTCCCTATAGGTGTGTGAGTGCATTCCAGGATTCATCAGTGTGTCAGAGGAATGAGACTGTGAGAATGTACATGTGACTGCCAGTGGTGGGGAAGGTAATTTTATCTGCCCAGGAGGTATTCAACAAACCAAAGTAAATGCACTTCAGAAATCACCTGATGCAGGCGTGGAGGTGTGTATGGGCAGTGATGGAAATCCTTAGTGGCAGATACACCTCATTGGGTGTGGATACAGTGTACAAAGTGTCTGTGAATCTCCTGGGAGTGACCGAGGGCAAACCCCGAGAGCCTCAGATACTCTGCAATTTGTGTTGTCCCTTCTTCAACATTTCCCTCCATGCCCAACATAGTGGAGAACACCTTTTATGGACAGAGAACACCCAGCGTCACTAATGAGGAATGGCAGCGTGCAGTTCTGTTTTCTGCTTCTGCTCAGAGAATTTTCATTATTTGTCTTCATCACCAAAGAAATTCTGTCCTGTAGGACAAGTTGAATAATTTATTGGTCCTTCACACTCCTTTACCTGAAAGCCTGACTTTTGGGTTAGGCCAATATTTCTCTTGGCAAGAGATACCACAGTAGCACAGGAAGCCTTCTCTGAGATTTTAGCTTTTACTGATGCATTGTAGAAAATGGCAAACAATATGTGAGTTTTTACTTGGGATACAGAAGGATTTCTTGGAAATACATTATCTGGGATGCTGCCATTTCTATTGTCAAACTTCCTGCTCAGGTATATAGTGATTCTGGGATTGGAATCTAATACACGTGTCAGCCTTGAAAGCTGTTTTTTATTGGAAGCTGTTTATTGGAATTGCTGTAGTTGGTAACCTCTGATAAGCTCCTAAGTTCACGTCCAAGTTCCAGGCTCTTTTGTT
>QWTY01070109.1:0-12255 GCA_008033365.1 Pseudorectes ferrugineus | reverse complement strand
ATTTGAATTTGCAAATTGACTTCAATACGCCAAATTTATTGTGGGTCCTCTGGACAAGGTTTTGAAAAAGAAGAGCTGTGGCTGCTTTGCATGGCTGTAAAGGCTGCATGGCACTGTTTAGGAAAAGGAAAAGAAAAAGAGAAATATGACCTGGTCCTTTATCTTTCAAGTCTGTCATCCAGCCTGCAATTAGCTGCACCTCAGTAGTGCAGGAGGGAGGGATGTGGCCTGCAGAGGAGTATGGGATACTCCAGGTACAACAGTTGCCAATGAGATGAATCCACTGGAAGGCTGGTGTTTATCCATGCAGAAGGGTGCAGGAATAAATAGGCATCTGATAACACAGTGGTGCCTAATAAAACAATTTGTCTGTAGCACAGACGTTAAGTAGTATGATTCAGGCCAGAAATGGTTCTGAAGGAGCACATTAATTAGAGGTGGTCATCTTTAACACTACGGAGAAGGCAAATGACAATGCAAGTAACAGATGACACATTATGAGAAGCTGCTTGTATAAGTGTCCTTTACTAAACTGTTAGAGATGAAAGTATTCTGACTCCACCTTTAGGAACATATTGTATTTCCCTATTTATGTTTGTTTCCTATCATGTGATGAGGTGCAAGGGAAGGTGCTGCTTGCTAATTTTAGCCTTGCAGACTGTCGCTGCAGAAACCTGGCAGTTAACACTTCGGGAGGGTGGCAGTGCTTTAAGGGAAACCGGGCTACACTGTGTCATCGTTCTCGATGGCACTCATAGCGGGGAGCGGCGGGGGGGGAATGTTTCAAAGTCCTGTTTTCCTGGCTTGTGTTAATGTACTGATAGCTTCCTGCAGAAGAATTACTGAAGACTGTAAAAAAGCATTAATGAGAAAAGAAAAGCTGTTACTTTGGTGAATAAATGTAAGATATGGGAACTGAGAAATGCGGTGAATGCATATATGTAACTTCATAGCCATCGCTCTATTTTTTCAGAGCTATGGTACTGAATTGCAGGAATCACTCTGCAGATTGGCTCTCACCTGTACTAACCCATTTTGCCATCAGAGCCTGATAAAACCCTGTCTTTCCAGGTGTTCTGAGTCACCTTTATGCAGCTGATGATGTTTAGAAGGGGGAAGGGAAAGAAAGGGTAGAGAATGTCAGGAGACCACTTGCTGCTCAGAAGCTCTCAGTATATGGCCTGCAAAGGAACTTTTAAATTGTGTCCTCCTTGCCAGACCAGTGGATTGTCGAAGGTCTGCTGGCTACAGAGGCTGTTCCAGATGTGTTGGAAGCAGGGTGAGGTCTCAAGATCTGAGATGGGAGCAGAGAAACCTGGGCTTTGTTTTGCAGCCAAAAGCTGTGGCATGGTCCTTCCCAGAGGTGCCATGTTGCTCTATCTATTTCTTCCCCTGCAGCAGCATTTCGTCTGTTGGGGGTGGTAGGAAGAGGGAATTGTAATGTTAAGTGGACCTCAGTGAAATATATAATAGCCTGATAACAGGTTGTTTCTATCATTGAAAGACTTCTTGCCCAGCAAGAACTGCATTAGCCCAGGGTTCGCAAAAGGAAATTTAGTGGCAAGCCACTGCAGACAAAATATTAGGCATATGAGGGATAACACATATTTAACACCAGCAGAGTTAAGAGTATCAATACATTTTTTTGTCTAGGATTCCTTTTTCTTTTTTCTTTTAGGAGAAATCCCTATGAAATTTTTTTTTTAATATAGACATTTGTTTTTAAAAGTGTGTTAAAAACATACTGTGCTTTTAATAGTCTGACTCTGTATTTTGTCAAATGCATCACCATGTTAACAGTGTTTCTATTTACTTCCAAAAGATGTGATAGCAATCCCCCTGTGTGGCTGCCACCTCCTCGTGTTTTTGAGGGTTGTCCACGTAAGACATGGGAGAAAATGTTTCACATATGATGTTCTGAATGGTAGGAAGAAGGTGGAAAAAGAAAGACTGCAAAATTTTTCTTGTAAAACAAGAGTGGGGGCAAGCAGCATAAATTACACTTTTTTGGTGGCAGCTTTAAAATACACTGATTCTTTTTTTCTTTAATATAAAATTTAATTCTAAAACTGAATCCCACAAGGAGGTGTTTAGAAGACTAAAGTCTAATGGGTCAAATCACAGAAGATGTAGGATGATGATCTCCGTACAACATCTGGTTAGGAAGTTGCTAAGTGAAAAGTGTTCTGGAGATATTTACTCTCTGCTTGCATTTCTCATGCCATTTCCTAAGATGTTCCCACCTGTTATTAGCAACACCCAAAAATAAATCTCCCTGCTAGGTAGGCTTTTTGTTTTCCCAAATGGGGTGTTTCTTACAGAAACTAAGTCTCAGCTCCTGTTATCACACTCTCTTAATTCTGTTAGGGGAAGTTAAGATTGTATAGTCAGAAGTTAGGAAATATTGGAATTCTTCATGAGCCTCAATTTGGATCCTGTGTGAGTAGCCATTGCTACATGGTCATTTAAATACTTGATTGGATATGTTGTGCTTTCCACAAGACCCCAGCCTTTGCTGTATTTAGTGATACTTTGGTTCATTGTAACCAGGACTCAATCCTGCAGTTGTCCTCAGGCCCACCGGGGAGACCTGCAGTGTTTGTGCTGCTTTCAGTGTCCCGTTGCAGTTGTTTTTCCAAGTTTTCTTCGACCAAATTCCCCAAAACTGAGGCTGAAGTTGTAGTTAGCACATTAGATCTATTGAGTGTGACACTTTGTGTCTGAAATTTAGCCTAGATACTCTGAGTGCCTGGGCTGAGTGTACTGCCCGTTGGGACCTATGCCTTGATATGACTGGGGGAGTCAGGTTCCCTTCACCATTTTAGGAAGATGATTAAAAAAAAAAAAAAAATCAATTTGTTATAACTATGGATGCATTTAATTTAAAATCTCACCCAAACTGAACTTTGATTATCTGATGGCAACTGGTAGCGGTATTAATTGTGTAACTTTTAGTCTCAGACATTTTTAAAGACTTGTCAGTTTATTTAATTTCAAATGATTGAGAACCAGACTGCCCTTAAATTAGTGCTGCTTTTTCTTAGAGAGAGTTTCCTTAGTCTACACTGTAGATCTTCAAAGAAGCTGAGGAATAGGCTTTTCAGTATTTCTAATTCCTTTAATCCAGGGATATTGCATTAATGTAAATACTACTGCTGCTGAAATCTGTGTGGAACATTGTTGTTTAATAATGACTTTAGCAAATGAACTAAACTTGAGGTCAAAGCATACCAAAGGAATGAAGTTCAGATGTCTCAGTTTTAGTAAATCCTTTTTGTGCAGTTGAATTTGATTATAGGATGTACCTGCACAAATCACTTAGTAGTCATTTGTTCTGTAAGTAAACTTGGAGGGCTTTTAGCATACGTAATGCGTGAGGTGAAGGAGTTTTGTGTGGAGTAGTTCTTATAGCATTGGATAGATGTTATTATGCTACTATGCATAGATATGATGCTAATAATGTTTTCTGAAAGCCCTTATCTCTAGTTGGCCAACCACTCCCCCTATCTCGGTGCTACTTGCAGTGTTGGTGAGGGTGTGCTCCCTCCTGTCGTCCGGCTTGTTGTGACAGTGCCATGTTGTAAGCCTTGCTGAAGTCAAGGAAAGCAACATCCACTACTCTCCCCTGATCTGTGGAGATGCTTGTCCCAACGCAGAAGGTGAGCAAGGTGGCCCAGTCTTGTTTGCCCTTGCTCATCTGTGCTGGATGCTCTTGTCCCTCACATGCTTAGACAGAGCACATATGAGGCTTTTCTCTTTACTTATGCTAGGCTGTGGCCAGCCTGATGACCCCCAGATCCTCCCTCTTCTGAAGGCAGATGTAATGTTTGCTTTTCTTTCCAGACATCAGGAACATCCTGATGGCCTCCAGTTGCTATGGCCTTTCAGAGAAAAGGGAGAGCAGCCTCTGGGTGACACCGGCCATCTCCTTTACAGTTTGTGTTCAGTAACCTCTCGCTGGCTTCCTGGAGTAGTTTCTAACTTAATGCTCCTCTTCCTGGGCAGCACTTCTCACCCCAGGCCCTACTACTAGGGGAAGACAGCCAAGAGGACTGGCAGCTGACCTTGCCAGTGGAGACTGAGGCAAAGAAAGCACCAAGTGCTTTCATCTGTCCTTTGTCACTTGTCCCCTGTCCTGTTGAGCAGTGGGCAAATCTTTTCTTTAGTTTTCCTTTCGCTGCTGACATGCCTGTAGACAAGCTGGTATTCCTAACCAATTTCTCTTTCTGCTCCAGCTGGTAACACTGTGTGTTATTATTACTTGCTAGAAGTATTGTAGTTGCTGCTCTTCCCCATTCTGATTTGGTTTTTTTAATGTAAATTATTTTTCGTTTTAGACTTGAACTGTTTTTTTTTTTCACAACATTTTGTGCATATGAGCCTCTGACAGTGGTATTAGGTGGTATTAAGACTTCCAGAATATTTATATGTATCTGATTCGAAATATAAACCTTATTGTTACATGCCGTAATTCTTCAAGCTTCTATTCTAAAGCACGGTACAACATTTATTAAGAAAATGTATTAAGGAGATTTTCTTTCTTCCTTTGCTTATCCTGATTTAACATTTGAAATTACTTCAAATACATATTCTTTCCAGAGGAAAAAAATGCCGACTTAAAAAATAAATCATGCATGAATGAAGAATATTAAAAGGTCAAAAAGCCAGCAAGCTAACAGAAGAGATTGGAGGCAATGTTGCAGTGCAGAAGGAAATTTAGGCTTTTGTTTATCAGGAAATGTATCATTTGGATGAAAAACAGTAAATAGAGATGGTGGTTTGTTTCAGGAATTTAACATATGTACCCTGTTACTCTGAATTCCTATTGCTTGCAACAGGAGTACCTCATTATCCCAATTAGTGGTGCGTTGGATTTTACACAGATGCGTAACGAAGCAGCTGCGTCCCCACATTGCAAAGCTCTTCACCTCTGAGCGCAGAAGTTCGGGTTCTTCGTATTGTTACCTCGCGCCGTATGGAAAAAGCACATGGCACAGAGCCAAAAATGGTTTAGGCAAAGCATCTTCAGCTGAGTCTGTGGCTGTTAGCGAGACACTTGGCTCGTTGTGCCACAACATTTAGCAGAAAATAGTGATGATTTTGGGGAACTGAGAAAAAAGCAAGTTGTCACGTTGAAATCAAATTTCAGCACCATGAGACATTCTAAGCGTATCAGAAAAAGAGAGTAGGTTACCTTTACCAAACTGGAAGTTAGTTTTGTGTGGATATTTTAATTGAGTCAACATTTTCTGAGTGCATGAGTCAAATGACATTTGAAACTTTGGACAAGCACAGTGGCACAATCTGTTGCTGAAGAAATGGGAAGAGACTGAGAACTTATACCATAGTAAATTTAGATCTTTTAATTTTGTTTCCCCCCTGCTCTGAGAAGTGCTTAAAATCAGAGGTAGGGGAAACGTTGAAGAAAGAAGTAGGAATTAGATGGGAAAGGACTTGCTGAATAATACTGGATTGCAGTGTTAAAAGTGATGGGTCTTTTGCATATCTAAGCAGCAGGTCAGGTTTATCTGTATTCAGATTCACTGATTTTGAAGCATAATGGACATTCTGAAGTTATTTTTACCTTTCAAAAAAAATTCATAGGTTTTATTTGCCTTCTAGGAAAAACATGCCAGAATCTCACTAGTTGCAAAGAAATAGTTGTCATCTTCCAGTGACTCTGAGTATTACAACATTTCCATCATTCAGTAGTCCTGTGGTTCCAGGACCTTGAGTCATGACAACAACAATAATTGCTGTGGCATCTACTTAGACAGGTGGCCAAATACCCCTGTGAGTGGGCTGATCAATTAGGACCTTTGCCTCAGTCTGCATTTGGTGTGAATATAGGGTGGATCTTGAGAGTTTAGTGCTCAGGCTTAAGTTCAGCCTAAGGTACATATGACTTCCTTGTGAGAGTATGAATGGAAACAAAAATGTGCCAATATTTTGTTTCACAGATCCAAAAAGACAGCAGTGTTGGGGTGTTGTACTCACTCACAGCATGCTTAAGTAAGTTCATTCTCAAAACCAACAAAATTTACAGAAAATTGAATTTTAAGGAAAAAAAAATAGAAATGTCTGTAAATAAATTGGGTGCAATTCTGAAAATTCCAAAGATAGGATAAAGAAGTTCTCTATTTTTGCATCAATTATTCAGTTTATTTAGTAAATTTTGCCTCAAGTGGATTTGACTGATGTCTGGAAGATACTTTAATTGTATGTTATATTACATGCTTGTTAAATCAAAGAAAATTAAACAGCTTTTCCTATACTACCTCCCAAGTCTGCCACATGAAATCTAAAAAAAATGGAGATTTGATAAGGTACCAGAACCTGCAGTAACAAAGTGGAGAGTGCTTATTCATCTTCCTTAGCATATGATTTAAAGCCTATAGTTGACACTAGCTGAAAATGTAAGTGCTTAAATCCCTGAATGTTCCTGGCACGTCTTGCTCACCTTCCCATGTTCATAATGTCTTGTGTGCTCCCGGGATGCCAGTAATGTGATGCTCAAAGCTCCTTTTGACCTGAGGAAGGTCTGGAATTCACGTCCTTACCAAGTTAAGGCTTGCAGAGTCCCATTCCTCCAGTCTTTCTGTGGGCCTCAACAGTTTCTGAGGTCATGTATAACGGTGACTTCATTATAAAGTTCTCTCTCACACAGACAACTGGTTTTGAGAATGTAGAGGAGTATCTAGAATGGGACAGACGGGCTCTTAACATGGGGTTTCAGACCCAGCTGCCTGCAGTGTGCCCTACGTGTGGCCACCCCAGCTTCCCTGCCTCCCTTAGCCTTTTCCTGGTACAGTATTCAGGGCTGTCAGAAGCATGAAGGGGACCAGAAGCACCTTGGCCAACTATGTCCATGGGCTGACACCTTGATTCTAACCTCTATGGTTAGATTCTTTTCCCCACCCTCTCAGCTTACTCTTGAAAGGCTTTCAACTCTCCTGTAAATGACATCATATACATTGGTCTCACAAGGTTGGTTGTGTCCTCTTCTTCCTAAGTGAGGAATTAGGTATGAACTGTAATGACTTGTGTGGGCAATTTTTTTAAAAGCTGTTTGCTGTGATGTTCGTGCTGGATGAGTTTGCACTGGAAGCAAAACTGTGGTGAGGTTTGTGATGGCTCATATCTTCTGTGGGCATCCTCTGGCACCCTGCCTGGGACCAGTGTGTTACTGTAGCTCGAGGGGTCTCAAAGAAAACATGAACTCTGGCTATTGTGAAATGCCTCAAATTCTGTCCTGATGATGCCACGCTGTTGTGGAAAGGAAAAAACCTTTCCCAAACTCTGCGTTCTGTGGATTCTTTTGGTCACAGGATGGGAGGCACAACTCATCTTTATATATACTGGGTGGAGGAGGCAGAGCTTCCCCATACACATCTACAAAAGATTATTGTGGTAACATGGGGAGATGATGATTGACCTTCCTGGGGAGCTCTGCCATCCCTGAATCCTCCATCCCAACAGTGCTTATGTCAACAGTGGCAGATTTCCTGCTTAATTCTTCTATAAGAAAGATAAACTGAGGAAACTTGGGTTGGATCTTGAAAAACCTTTTTTGGTTGGGCTTTCTTTCTGCAAAACAAAACCACATCTGCTTCTGATCTCTGCTCGCCAAATTCTCAAGTGGGGAGGAAAGAGGTGATACCGATGTTTAGTTTTGTTCTGTGCTGTAAATTCAGGTTTGCGGGGGGGGCTTTTATTGCAGCCAGGTTCTTGCACCAGTGTTGATGCCAGGGTGTGTGTGGACTGTGTGCAGAAAAGCAATGCAATGCAGCACGTGCCTCCTGCATCTAATTTCCAAGATGCTTTTAGTCTGCCACATGTAAACAACTACCCAGAGAGTAAATTTAGTTTCTCGGAACCAAATACGTGTTTGTTCTTGCAAACATTTGGAAAGTTAAGTATCAGCCTCTTGGTCTGCATTTTTATTCTTAACCTTCAAATGGACCGATAGCTCATTGTAACCCCAAAACTGGCTGTGTGGAATTGTAAACAGAAACAATAATTTCTTCTTGAATTTGTTATTTTTGCCTCTGTTGTTTTTTTTTTTTTTTTACCACAGAGTTGTTGTATCACAAGCAGTAATTGCTGTCATATTTTGATCTGTGCTCTAAAATATTCTTATTAGAGGAATTGCAATGTTTTATTGTCCAGCTTGTCCAGATTTAGTAATTTTAAGATCTAGAGTCTGTTCACATTTAGTCCCACTACATCAATAAAATATGAATGGATTGGATAATGAAGCAATAACACTAATTTATGTCAAAGGATATAGGCTATTGTTTATGAGTTTGCCAAAGTGCCAAAATACTTTATCTATAGAAAGAATTCTTCTTCTCCCTTGCGGAGAAATAAATAATGCCTCAGGAATATTCTGTCTTGGGAGCCTCCTGCCATGAAATAAATGGGAGGAGACAAGGCTGTGAAGGTTATTTTCCACTCTGGAAAATATTTATTTGGTGACACAGCTCTTATTGCTAGTTTTTGGGTTTTTAATGCTAGGGACTAAATTTTACCCTCCTGGCTGGATGTAAGAAGCCCTAAATTCAGAGAAGTTACCACATTTTAGACCAGAGCTACAGGTAGTCTATGGATAAACAGAAAATTTCTTATGAAGGATGAGTAGCTCTATCTGTGGTATAACAATATGTAGGCAGGAGAGGGTGAAGAGCTGAAGTCGGCAGCATCTATTACATCTATTTAGTGACCAAAACCGAGGCAGGCAGTGATGGCCAGGGTATTCTCCATCTGCAAACAATGCTTCTAATCTCTGTGCCATTCCCCTGTCGTGGACTGGTTTTTGCTGGGGCCCATTCATCCTCAGGCGAGATGATCTTCAGACCCTCCTAATGATATGTGCTCTAATCCACCTTATTATTTCTACTTCATCACACTTCAAAATAAGCTGCTTTACACCCAACCAATTTGTTTTAGAAATTTCCTGTTGATAATGATGGTAGTGCAGACTATTTCAGTCTGTCTTACTGGAAAGAGAAGATGCTATGATCAGTGAGAAGATTTTCAGGCTTCTAGTGTATGTCACCCTGGCTAACGACTGCTAAACTCTCAGTGCTCTTGAAGATAAACAGAACAGTGAATTGCTGGAGCTTTTTCTTTGCTTGATTGGTTGGTTTTAATTCAGAAAACTGTATAAAATGAGACCTACTTTGCAGGTAATGTCCAATAAGGAACTTCTTCCTCTTCCTGTGGATGCCTTGATTTCTCTGTATTGTCTACCTTTAAATGTTTATAAAATGCTAAAATCTGCACAGTCATGATTTGGAAGAAAAGTATTTTGGAATGGAGAAAACTGAGCCAAATTGTGCCTGTTCTTTTATTCTATAGATTTCTAATGCTTTGTGCCAGGTTCAAGGGAATTTTAAGCCTCAGGAGTATTTAGCCTACTGATTTCAACAGCTTTGTCTGTGAAGCAAAGATCTCAAAGTATTTTACTGATCCATCAAATCCCAATTTTAATCTGATGGTGGAATGACTACTGTGTCTGTTGGAGGACTAGGTTGGGGCTTTTTTCATAATTTCCATTTTCTCCAAGTGACCTTTTTTTTTCCTGTGTGAAACAAAAGGGTAAACAAAACACGATTACATCTTTTTCCCATGTACTAAAGATATCATTTGAAATAAAGTAAGTTCAATGCATACAAGAAACAGATCACAATAACCCTGTGAACACATAATTCTAAGTTTGTTTTTAAATTAAAAATTATTATTAATGAGAAAACTTGGTATTTTATTATTTTAAATTATTTCATTCATTCAGTTTAGATACAGAATAGCTAAATCATTGTATGCAGAAATCATTTTTATCTGCAAAAGAATTAGGTTTAGCTCTAGTTATTAAGTTAGACTTTAATAATATTTTCCCCATCTTTAAGTAATATTGCAATCCTTAGTAGTGTCTTTCATCCAGTAATCACAGAGCATTATATATCCTTAAGAAGGTAAGGAAGAATCATTACAGATTAGTAAACTGAGATGTAAGGAACTTAAATGACTTGCTTGGGGTAGCACAGTGATTTTGCAGTACAGAGAGCGTAACCCGGCAGCTCTGACTCACTGGGCGTCTTGTATCCAGCAGATCACTTTTAAAGGCCTTGGAAGGAATTCAGAGAAATCACAATCCTCTTGAGGTGTGTTCTGGTTTTCTTGATTGAAAGAACTGTGAGGGAACAGTCTTTGAACCTTATTGTCTGTGTTCATCTTCTGAGCTTACTCACGTTTTCACATGCCGTTCCTTTACAAATTGAAAATGTTGCCAAGAGGTGAGTTGGTGCTTCTAGACAAACAGTCTAGGAAGCTTTGTTACTGTGCAGAGGGGTTAGAAAATTCAGGCTCTTTTACATCTGTTTATTTTCTGCTATATGTCTAGGGAAAGACCTGACTATGTGGGGAAGCATCCAAAAGAAGCTCTGTCTTCCAGGCCTTCATTGGCCAGATGGGAGATAGGCAATAGCCATGTCTGGATTCTGCAAGAACAGTGAATGCCCTGCAAACTCGGGAAGAAAATTATAACTCGAGCTCCCTTGACTGCAGCCTTCTAAAATAGATGAGGTGTCTGTGTTGCCCTCTTCAACGTTCATCTTTTATTCACTTCTCTGTTCCACCTGTCTATGGATGAGAAATACAGCTTACCTTCTGGTGCTGTTCCTCACTGAGGAAGCAAACCAAAGGCAGGAGAGTTGCTGTGACTTTGATCTAATTATTTTTCCTATATTTTCCTTACTCCTCTGTTTTATCTTCAACTGTGATGATTGTCTTTTGCTTAATGGGAGATTTTCTGTTCAGTCAACTCGAAAATCCCATCAACAGACTGAAAGTTGGTGGCATTCTCTCATCCTTTCTATAATGGGCCGGTAAGAACTCTCCAGCTCACAAAAATTACTCCTTCATACAGTAGGGTGTAGAGAGAACAGTGTTTTCCTAATGTGAGCATTAAAGTGGTATTTGTACAATTTATTTGTGTTTACTTTTTCTTATTTTATTTTTCTCAATTGGGAGTGAAGGGAATTGTGTTGCAACTGGGCACTTAGACCAATCTAGCAGCTGGAAAACACTCCACTCAGAGCAAAATGGATAGTGTGTGTTCACAATTGCTTAAATAACGCATCTTTTAATGTAGGACTGTGTGTTGTACTCATTTTTTCATATAAAATATGAACTATGATAGGATAAGTCAACATATCGGTGTTAATAGGGAATCTTTCCAAGACCTCCCTTTCAAGTGGATAAAAGAGTACAAATCTGGGATAGCCAAAGGTGACTACAAACAAATTGGCTAGTCCATTAGCATAGCTGTCCAGCTGCATCCTAGGCTCTGAGGCCACTCCAAAACCACAAGCCCGACCGCCTCAGAAGCCTGCCAAGGAGCCAGCTGCTGCTAATAAAGCAGACTCTACAACTTGGCATCTGGGGCCTGTGATTCCCATCCAAAAGGAATTGCATGTGAAAAATATTTGAAATTTGTCTTTTTAAGTAGTGTTTTGCTTTGGAAGGAAAATACTTTAGTCTAAACTTGCAACTAGTGAAAAACTACCTAAGAGTACTTGGTTGCCATGGAAAGATAAATACTGTTCTTGTGTAAGGAGGTTGGATGTTGGAAGGAGGAGCGTTGTTCGTTTAGTATCCAAGTGGCTTCTGGTTCAGCATTTCTGGGTTATTTACTTAGAAAGACCAAGGTGTATCTCATTATTCATGCTTAGCTGTGTGCAGTTTCACGGGACACTTTGTTTCAGAGAGTTGAACTGTAGGGTTTGAGCACAAGGGTGCATTCCTGAGAATGGATAAGAATTAGCACATTAATTTCTCACTTTTAAATAATGAAAAAGGAGAAATTTCATTCATTTTTCAAAGATGAAAACAAATCCTATTAGCCATCCATGCTAAATTAATAAGCTGCCTTGGAATGATCTACAAACCACTTCATTCCCCACACACTCTCCACTGAATAATGAAGCATGAGAATTGAAAAATGAGTTGGTTGCATTGGTTATGTGAAAAATTAATGGCAAAACCAGCTCTGAATTCCAGCTCTTTTTTGAAGTGAAACATTTAGATTTTGCCTATTTTTTTTTTTTTTTTCTAGAGCTGCAGGTCCTGTGCTTGCTTCTGGTGGCAAAACCTCTTTTCCAGATTTCTACAGCTGGTGTCAGGGTGTTTTGAACCAGTCTTAACAGTGGTGCTCCTTCTGGCTCTCGAGGCAGAGAAGTGCTCTGCCCCCAGCCA
>QWTY01070094.1:0-22796 GCA_008033365.1 Pseudorectes ferrugineus | reverse complement strand
TCACCGAGGAGGACCGGGGCTCCTCCCCGGCATCGCAGACCCTCATCGAGAGCCTGCGCTCCACCCGAGCCCTGCAGCCTCGGAGGAGGAAATGTGTCCAACCCTGGCCTTACAGGCCCAGAACGGAGAACGACCAGGCCTGCATCCCCGCCCTGCACCCCTTCACCGGGCAGAGAGTGTGTTCCACAGCCCCATCACCGAGCAGCACCGGGGCTCCTCCTCGGGCTCTCCCCGAGCTCCGCAGCAGCCCCAGAACCGAGAAGGAAGCGCGGGGCTTCCCCCGACCCCCGGGGCGCGGTGTCCGTGTGCGGGCGGTGCCGGTGGGTACCTGTGCGGAGGTGGCGATGCCGCGGCGCAGGGCGGTGGCGGTGCTGAGGCGGGACAGCATGGCGGGCACGGCGGGGCGCGAGCGGCGGCTGCGGCGGGATCGGTGACTCCAACGACCTCCACGGCCCGGGCGGCGCCTGCGCGGCCCCGCCCGCAACTCTCGCGAGACTGCCGCCCGCGGCGGGAAGGGGAAAGGAGGGGAAGTCTCGCGAGATCCCGCCTGAGGTAACCTTGGAGACCGACGGGCGTCGCTGCGTGCGGCCGGGCGGGAAGGGGGGAGCGGGGTGTCGCGATAGTCGGCGACAGCCGGGCGGATGGGGGATGGCGGGGGTGATGGTCTGCGAGCCCCAACAACTCTACAACATCATCAACCAGTACCGGTGGAGATCGCGGCTGACGGAGCCCAACTACCTGTGCCTGCTGGGTGAGGCTGCGGCACAGGCCTGTCCCTGCTTGCCCCTGTCCTTCCCCCTGCCTGGCGCTTCCCCTGCCTGCTTCTTCTGCCCCTGCCTGTCCCTGCTGCTGCCCCTGCCTCTGCCTATCCCTGTCCCTCCTCCTGCCTGTCCCTGTCTGCCCCAGTTCCTGCTCTTGCCCCTACCTCAGCCTGCCTGCTGCTGTCTCCCCCTGCCTGTCCCTGCCCCTGCCTGCAGCCAGGCACTGTGCTCAGCGCGGGCAGGTATCCTGAGCCAAGGAGGCTCGTGAGGAAAAGCACACACATCACTTCTAGTCATTTCTGGGGCCTTGCACTTGGGACCTTCTTCCCATCCCATTTCAGGTGAAATGGTGCTGCTTCGGCTTTCCTTGCGTCCAGCTCTCCCTGCTCTGAGCAGTCCCATGGATACACACTCTCCCCTGATGCTCCCGGAGGTTTTAGAGCTGGACAAGATTTCTCAGCAATTACACAAAGATTCCTGATAACCACTTCCATTTTGCATAGTGCCAATACCCCCAAAAGGGTGCCTGATATTGCAATGTCATTAAATGTTTTGGTAAGGGAGTCAGCCAGCTTGGGAGTGGGGTTGGGGTCTTTCCAGTGCCCCTCTCCCCAGCTCTGAAGAAGCAGAGGCAGAGCTGCTGGGCAGAGGTCAGAGCACACGATTGATGCTGGGAACGCTGCAGAAGCACCTTTGGGTCAGGACTAACACTGCTGGTTATCACTTGGTGTTACACACAGACTCACATCATCCCTGGAGTTTGTTATACCCACACCAGAAGGCCTCTGTTTCTAAAAAAAACAAATCACAGAATCATCAAGGTTTCTAGAGACCTTCAAGATCATCCAGTCCAACAGCTGAGCCTGCAACACTATAACCACTCTTAAACCATATCCCCAAGTGCCACATCCCCAAATCTCTTTCTCTTGAGTGATGCCAGTGCCTGAATTCCCACTGACAAAATACAAACAGGATTCCACCTTTAAAAGCCAATTTCTCTGTCTTGGTTGGTTTTTTTCAGATGCCCGTTCTCGGCCTGAATTCGATGCGAGCCACATTATCACAGCCCAAAGGATTGAACGGGTGAGGCGATTGCTGTTTGCGTGAACCATCCCTGGATTTAGCAGTTAGCAGGAAGCCAAAACTGGTTTGAAACCCACGGGAAATGTCCCAGCCCCTGCCCTGGCTCAGCCGTGCCCCGCGGCTGCCACTGGGGGGATGTATTCTGTCACAAAGCAAAGGTGGCTCCAGAAGCCCGAAGGATTGGCACGTAGGAGCTGAAAATCAGGGAAAACATTGCACAAGAACTCACACAGCGTAGCCTTGCCTCACAAGGACGGTGCTGGCATCTGCATCGCTGCTGCTGATGGAGCAATCAGCGTGATTTGCCTCATTCCTGACTTCTAACCGGGGCTGTCACTGTCGTGTCCACCCACACGTACAAACCCAACATGTAGCTAGAGAGTTGTAACTTGCAAGAAGTCAGGGGCGTTGATGCCACCAGAGAAGAGTGGAGCTGTGCTCCTGATGGAATTCCTCTGTGATTTTGGTAGAGTCCTGCGGGGGAGTATCTGATCCCAAATCCTGAGGAGCTGGACTATGTCAGGTACTGCGTGGTGTATGACCACGACACCGGCTCTTTGGGCTGCAGTGACAATCAGGAGGAGGAGAAAGAAACAGGTACGTGTGACCTATGTCAGTCAAGACCTCACTGCTGCGTGGAGATTCTTCCCATTCCTCATTTAATTTTATGAGCTTATTGGAAGGGATGTAAATGTTCCCAGTTTTATGTGAAAAATTGTGCTCTGCCTCTGTTTTTTCACTGTGTTGTGTATGTTCTCAGGCTTCAAAAATCCAGGTTTTATTTCAAAGCATCCTGGCAGCCCTGGTTTTCCATCTGTGGATGATCCTCTGAAGCTCATTGTTGCATGTGAGGAATGGGTTCTTTTCTTTGCCACATTTCCCTGAGATTTGGCTTGTCCAACGATTGCCTTTCAGGGAGCAGTGCTGCTTCAGAGCCTGAAACCATCAGCTCAGGTTCCATCTGTTCCCAGAGTGAGTACTTCCTTCTTTGAGGGTCACTAAAGGCTTTCACTTCATGATATTTAAAAAGACTTACCTTTGATGGGGGTGATGATTTGATGGAGTTCACCAAGAAATGTGAAGCGCTGGAAACTTTTCCATATCATTGTTCAGTCTTCCTTGAACCATGGAAGTGTTTGGCTTTCACACATCCTTTGGCAAGGAGTTTTGCTGTGGGAAGAACCACTTCTGTACATTTGTTTGAGCTTTACAAAGGCTACAAGAGTTTTAGCAAAGATTTACATCACTTTTTAAAGGAAGAAAAAGTGGGGGTGTAAGGGGAATGAATAAAGCAAGCAGGTTCCTAAATGCTCAGTGGTGAGGCAGTAAAGGGAAGGTGTGAAGAATCAGAACTGGGTTTCTATTGTGCTGATCTATTTCTAAAGCAGACATAGCTAGAGGGAAGCAGGATGGATTCCTCGGGAGGAGGAGGAGGAGCAGCCATCTCACATAATTTACTTCACTGAGGGGAGTGTTTAAAACATTTGTGAAAAACTTATTTAAGACACTTCCTTTTTTCCCTGTTTGCCTAAAGCAGACTAAAGAAAAGGGCCTCCATAAAACTAAGATTACTAAATTTAAATTAATAAAATTTCCCTATTATGGGAACTTATTACAAGCATTTCCCAAAGAAAAACGAGGAGAGGAAAAAAAAATCTAGACCTACAAAAGACACCAGGAGAGGAATAAAAGATCAGGATGAAAGGTGAAAAGCAGCACCCCCTTTAACTGACCCGCAGCAACAAGTAAAAAATAACCCGAGCTTTTAACAAAGTTTTCTCCAGAGCATTAGATGGAATGAAAGGGGATTTGCTGTGGGTGTCAGGGAGGCAGACGGAGACACTGAACCTGCCCTGACAAACAGCTCTGTGGTCTCTTTAGATACTGAGGAAGAAGATGCCTTACACCACGCCAGAAACTTGCAGCACTTCACCCGCCGCCCCGTGCTCCTCCTGAAGGGAGGGTACAAGCGTTTTTCAGCTTGTTACCATTTCCTGAAGAGCCAGAGGACACTGTGGATGCCTCAGGTGAGATGAGACTAATTTGCAAGTGGAAGACATTAGCATTCGTATTCAATTCAGGATGGCTGGTGAATTCAAGTTAGATGGTGTTGCAAACCTGATATCACAGTAATTTCAGACAAAGGAATTAAATGTAATTTGAGTTACCGTGCTTGCCCTGAGTCTCACCACTGATTTTTTTACAGCCACACTTTTTCCTCTTCTATTGCTTGAAAGGAAGCTCATGGAAACAACCTGGGAATGTTCCCCTGATAACCCCGAAACTGGCCTGTGGAGAGTACAGATAACTGAACAAACAGTAGCAAACGATGAAAAGAAGCAGGCTCCTCTCTCACACGTGGTTATCTGGCATAGTACACAGCAAATGTTTTCAAACAGAAGTGCAATTCCTACCAAGCACTGTGATCCATGTCTTTTCATCGGGAAGGGTCACAAAGCAAGTGCTGGTGCCTTGTTTCAATAGGCCCAGGAAGAAAACAGTCATCCACTCAAACACTGGTGTCCTAATTGCTCGGTTTCACCTATAAACATCAATCTGTTCAGCTTATGAGAAACAATTACCCTTTATTTCACATTTAGGACAGGCAGGGCAGGTTAAGAAGGTGCTGAACAACAGAGCATTTCATTCCAAGGTGTATTTTGTTCCCACTGTTCCCTTCTGGTTCCCAGGGAATAGCCCATGACACAGAGCTAACCTGTGGATGCTACAGCACAGGAGAGAAAATCGATTCACTTTGTGCTGCTCTGTGAAGGACAACTCACTGCAGAGCTTCCCCCTCAGACTCAGCTGGACACAGAGCACCTCCTTGCCTCTCAGTGGAAGCTGTTTGCTGGTGGTTTAAATTGTTGTTAGGCTGCTCCTTTGTGCTCCTGGAGCAGTATCCAAGTATCCACGTACCCCTTAGGGATGTCGAGGCACTGTTGGCTACTTGTGTGTTTTCCTTCTCAGCCTCCATGCTGCCAGCACCGGATGCAGCTGCAGATTTGTGCTGTGCTACTCCAGGGCACCTGCAGCTCTACAGGTGGCAGATGATTTCATTTAGCCTTGCAAACAGTAACCAGGGAGAACATCAAATGAATCTGTCATGCTGCAGCCCCTCCAGACAATGGAAAGGATATATTCCACCTCCTGTTTAGTTAGGATTTGCTTCAAGTAATGCCACAACAACGGTGAGGCTGTTAATTATTCTCAGTAAAACTAGCAAAGACTTCAATATACAGCAAATCCAGGTGATTGAATGAATCATTACACTAAAATGTGTCATGGGCTGCTGACTAAGTGCCTGTTCAATTCTTCACATGACTTCTGTTTAAGAACTTACCGAGCTAATGGGAGTAAAGACACTCTCTAACCTGAGCCTGTGGTTTCTTTCTGGCAGGAACTAGACACCTTCCAGCCATACCCTGTAGAAATACTGCCTGAAAAGTTATATATGGGCAATTTCAAGCAGGCCAGTGACACACAAATTCAGAGAGATCTGAAGATCAAAGCACTGGTCAACGTCTGTGAACAGCCTGTAACACTGTAAGTTAAACAGTTCAAGGCTTACCCTCACCAGTGTCTGTGATGTGAGAAAATGAGGTGACACAGAGTTTATTGGCAGAGGAGTCAGTGTCTGTGGCCTTCCAAGGAAACCTCTGTGCAGATTCCAGTGCCATTTCATGCTCATTTTTCTAATTTCTGCTCCAGAGTTAGCACAACAGCAACACAGTCCTGCAGCCCTTGACCATGCCACAGGTGAACTCTTGGTATTTCAAGTCTATCATATACCACCACTCTTCAGGAAAAACCTGTGTCTCCAAATAGCTTTCAGAGCAAAATCTCTGAAACACATCAGTGTAAAAGTTAAATCACTAATATGTCACATTTTTGGTCTTCCTTCCTTATCTACTCTGTCCATGACCAGTCTGCAGGCCTTGCTGGAAATGCAGTTTCACACAGTGAAAATTCCAGTGACATTTCTCAAGGTGGTGACCCAAACAAAGTAACAAATCCAGTTACACCCTAGGACATGTGCACCAGCAGACATTTCTCATGCCTTTGACTCCAGAGGAATGTCTCTGCACTGTGGGTAATATTCCCATGCCCTCTGCATGATGTGCTTTCACATTTTGGAAATTCCTCACCAATTTTTTGCCCCATGAGTTCTCTGAGTCTGTGGAAGGAGGGGATGCTGCCGTAGAAAACCACATGAAGTGAACTGGGGGGCTCCACAGAACAGCCAACAAACACTGTGAAAGCACACCTGCTTTCAGTTCATCTGTTTTCATTTATCTCTCAGCTGCAGGTTAAGACATCAATGCTGATACCACTGAAATGGAAAATCAGTGATTAAACTGGTTCTGCGTTACAAACATCTCTGTGCCTCACCATAACAAATCCCTTATCATGTTAATGATGACGATGATGAAAACCTCACACATGTTACAGCAAACAAAATGGTCACCTTGCCTCCCACAAACACATCTTGTCAAAGCTGCTTTTCTGCTCCATGTGGTCTGTGTGCTCTTTTTCCAGGTTTGCAGAAGGAGGTAAATCCCTCCATGTATCTGTTCCAGATTCACTCGAAGCAGATCTTTTTTCTTCCTTCCCCACCATTTGTCATTTCATAGGTGAGTGGATCTTGATCTGGAATTCCTGAGACCTTGCTCACTGTAGGATATTAGATGGGAGTGACAGGAAGCCCAGACAGGAGGGTGAGCAAGCCCACACCCTGATGGATACCAGAGCTGCCTCACTAACCAGCCTGATGGACAGAGCAGATATTTACAGGGCATCTGACTCTATGTCCCTGCTCACTTTAAAGGATACCTCACTCTGGTAGCAGGGAGCTTTCCACACAATCTGAGAAGGCTTTGCTGCAGGGTGTCTACCAGGGCTTCATAGGATTGCCTCTTGTTCCTTTGCAACAACCCTTTGACTCTCACCAGCCCAAATCTTCAGCCACCAGAGCTTTATTTGAAGCAGTGTGACACACATTAGAGAACTCAGCATGAGGCACTGATAATCTTTGTGATTTGCAGTGCAGACCCACCGTAGGGCCCAGGAAGACTTTCAGGCTGGACAGCATCAGCCTGCCTTCAGCTGATTACATCAGATAGGGCAAGAAAAAACACACTCTGCAGCTCAGTGCGTGCAGCTGCACGGCAGACACGGCTCCTGCAGCTCCATCCTGATGCTGTCCAACCATGTCGTTATCTTTTATCATGCTTATCAAATAACACCTGCCACAGACCAAGGCCCTGCTGAGCTGTGCTGTACAGAGCCAGAAGCAAAAGACCATCCAGTCCCCACAGACCTTAATCCAAGTACAATATCAGACATGACAACTGCACACAAAGAAACAACATTCGAGGATATAATTTTGTAGTCCTGAACTGAATTTCATTATTTGGTGCACCTAAATGTTGACATTCACTTACTTGACATTCATTGTGCCTCATGCTTTTTCCCAGTAGTATTTCAGAAGTTTCCTTCTCACATCACACATAGTTTGTGGCTGTTTCCAAACCAGACTACAAGAGGCTATTGCTGCACTTGTGGAAGTGTTACACTGTTTACCTGATAGTGGAACTGTTTGCTTGGCAGTGGAGAGCAGATTGCTCAAACTAGAACACGAGACTAAAGCTCTCCACATACTCCAAGAGGAGTGTGCATGTCCTCATGCCAGGTGTATTTTGGAGTGAGGCCAGTTCTACTCAGATCTTAGGACAGAACTAGTATCTCACAATAGAAATAAGTTTAAAAATACTGGTTTAGTGCTTGGGGAAAAAAAAAAAAGAACAAACAAAACATCTTGACAACACTAAAAGAAAAGGCTTTGCTCTATGAATTCTGGAGTTCAGTTGCTCATATTTTAAAACATCATTCTGTCTAGAGAGGGAAAGAAAGAATTAAAAGGTTATTAATTAAATATGCAACCTTCCAGGCAAAATAAAATTTCAATACCTTTAAACCTGTCTGGGGAGAGTTTGTGATGCTGACCACAGCTGACAGGTCATGAAAGGCCACTTTTCCTCAGATCCCTGATGTGAAGGTGACCCTGATGTGTAATGAAGCATTGACTGGTCATTGTCATTCGTGCTGCTCTTTTAGGCCATGTTTTAACTGTGGATTTTTAAGAAAGGCAAACGCTTACAGAAATGGGAGCTGGCAGTGCCCATCTGCTGCTGTCAGGGTTCCTGAGGGCTCCTGTCGCTCAGGCTGCTGCCCCCCTGTCAGCTGTCACCGAATTAGTGCTTGATGCTGCCACGGGAAGCTCCATTTCCCAGATCGCTAATTTGTGATTGGCATTTCTTGCCTCAGATGCTCAGCTGGATGTGGGAGCAGTGCTGGTGTTCTCCAGCCTGGGGATGAGCCGGTGCAGCACAGTCACCATGGCCTATCTGATGCACTCCTGCCGCTTTTCCCTGCAGGTATGTCACTGCCACAGTCCCCACAGAAACTGCCTCTGCACTTCATTTCTCTTCCTGAAGCCCCAGCACTGGAGTAAAAAGACATTCTCTGTGATTTCATGCACAATATCCACCTGATAATGGAACTGATTACATGATCTGGGATTGCATCTTCTTTAGACCATTAAGGGGGTGGCTTAGGTGTGATTTTGGATCTGTGAGTGCTTACTCTAGAACCTGTGATATTTTTGTTTTCCCTGCTTAGCTAAAATTAATATATATATATATATATAAAATTAAAGCTGTGGGTACAGAACATGGTGTTTCTCTCTTGGATTTGAGGAAAAGAGTGGAAGCTATTGCAGTTAATCCTACCTCTTAATTCCGTGGCATTACAGGGAATTTCAGAACCCAGTGTTTGCAGGGCTCTCATTTACCATTGACTTCAGCACTGACTTCCTCCAAAATCCTATTTTATTCCTCCAGAAGCAATCCCCTCCCACAGACACTCCTGTACAGAAATCTGGAATGGGATAATACTTGCCCAGGAGGGATGCACAGGTTAGATGGCCAGCACAGGCTGTTCCATAGCTCTGAATAATGAAAGAAATGAATGCAGGATGGCTGGGAATGGCCTGGCTGTGCAAGAGCCTGGTGGCCTCTGCCCTGGTGCCAGGCCTTTCTCCCTTTGCATACAACACACAGGCATCATCTCCTGGTGCCTCCCAACATGGAGCAGGAGAGTTCCCATGGGAACTCACCAGCTTCTCCTTAAAAATCTCACCCTTGTTTGGAAAGTTCGGGAGCTTGAAAGGATTGATCCAAACTTCACTAAAGCTGGGCCTGTATCTAATAAGGTGATTGATTTTGTGCAAACACGTCCAACGTAAGAGGAAAGCTCTTTCCATGGCTGTGTGCCAGTGGGTAATTAGAGGCTGAGGGTGCCAGCAGGGCTCAGAAACGGTTCAGTCCCTGCACTAACAGGGCTGTGATTGCTCCTGCAGGCTGATAACCAGCCACTCACACACTGAATCACAGAATGTGCTTCCAGTGGCAGTGCAAAAGTCAAAGGCTGAGCCTTGCCATTCCCCTTAGTTGGCATCAACAGGTTGATCTCAGTGTTTTATTAAATGCCAAAAAAAGAAAAAAAAGAGGAGGTTGACAGGGCAGTGCTTGCCCACTGTTGGCTGGGCAAAGCTTTCCTGGGGGATTACCCTGGCAGACAAGTTTGTTTCTTGCAGACAAAAGCAGTGCAACAGATTCCCGTGTGATCCTCCAGCCAATCCAGGCAAAGATCTTTGAAAGCTTCCAAAAAGGCAAAAGCAAGGCAGATTTGGGATGTGCAGCCCCTGATTTTTATTAGTGATCAACATGTGAGGAGATCTATTGAGTCCCGGGGAACTAGAGACACCCACACTGTGGACCCAGAGGAGTAAATATTGGAAGATCAACCTCAGAGCCTGCAGAATCAGCAAGATTAGAAAAACAAACCAATGGAGCACTATCTGCTGACCTTTGGTCTCATTACACTTAAGCAACCCTCCAAGTGCAGGGGGCAAGCTCCTTTACGAGCAGGAAGATGAGCACTGACAGGAAAACCAGGGATACAGCTGGAGTAATGCTGGTGGATCTGCCCTGTGTGTGTCAGAGTTTCTAGGTGATTACTTGGAGCTAACAAATAATTAAGATGGCTGTAATTAATACAGTGGGATAACTGCAGGGTCATAACTGCTCTGCCACATCAGGTCACAGCAATCCAAAAACATGATAACCTTTGTTGCTTTATGACTTTTATAGCTGATACTTCACTGCTTTGCTTATCATCTGTGGAAGGAACAGCATTTTAGGGTAGAAAATTCAGGATTGCATTGCTCTGCTCCATCAGAGTAAAACAAGACAAGATACCTGACAGGTAGTGAAAGCAGCCTGAGATGTCCTCGTATGCAGGAGAGCAGAGCATGAAGGGGACAGGCTTCTTTCAAGTCCACATCTGGATCCTGCCTGTCCCCACTTTGGTAGCCAAACTCCTCTCAGCAGGTTCTTACTGTCCAGCACAGGGAGCAAATACAAAGCTGTGTTGACTGAAGTGTAGCTGCTTTGTGAAGATACCTGAGAGTCACTCTCTGTTCAATTCCTAACACTTCTTTACTTTCCTTCTGTTTACAGAGAGCTTGGAAATACCTTCTGAAATGCCAAATGAACATAAGACCAAACTCGGGCTTTGTGGAACAGCTCTCAGCCTGGGAGACCCAAATCTACGGGGCTCCAGCCACAGACATCTCTGGACCAAATTACTGACAGAGAACATCCCACAGGGAAAGCCAATCCCTTCCCCTTTCTGGGGAGAAAGTTCCTTGAACGCTGTGTGAAAAAAGACCCAAATGTAATGGAAAAGCTTTCCTCTTTAGCTCCCTGTCATTTTGGGTCAAGATTTGGAGCCTTCTGGGGACTCACCTGGGCTGTAGGAGGTGGCAGTTTGGGGGATTCAAGTCCTGCAGGATGTGGCCCATTAGACACAGCTCGACTCTTTTGCAAGCAAAGGGGATTATGACCACAGCTGTGGGACAGTCAGTAGGGTTATTTCTGTAAAGGTTTGTTATCCATGGTCTGGAATGTAAATTTGGAGTAAAGTTGGAGTCTGTGCCCACTTCCAGTCCGGAGAGGTGACTACAGAATTTCCCTGTTTCAGAAGTCCCTGTGCCCTGTGAGTGCCTTCTCAGCTACCCATAGATAGGATGGCCTCTCATTGACTCGCTGGCTGGATTCTTGACACCACCACCCTTCCCATTTGTTGCCTTGTAATCCTACAACCAAACCTCTGGGCACAGCTGGTAATTTTAAAGCCTCGGTGCTGTCACACGAAACCTAAACTCAGTGCCGCCCTCTCTCTTACAGCACTCCGGATGCTGTTCTCTGACATCACAAAATAAAACATGACAGATAAAACACTCCCGGGCTTTGCAGCACTCTGTGTTTGGGATTTAGCGGTGGGTTTGGGTTCGTCATTCTGACACGCGCGGCCAGGGCCGGGAATGCACCCGGGGAGCCGCCCGAGCTGAGAGCGAGCCCGCTGCACCTCACACAGCCCGGTGCGCCCGGCGAAGGGCTGCGATGTACGGAAATTTGGCGTTTTCAGGCTCTAATTTCGGGGGAAACACGGAATAAAGGAGGCCCCGCCCCATGGCCCCGCCCCGGGGCGTGTCCGGAAGGGGGCGGGGCCCAGCGCCGCCCGTCGCCGCGGGCCGGGCCGGGCCGGTCGCCGCCGCCATCGCCGCCATGGCCTGGGGCGCCTCGCTCGCCGAGTGCCTGCGCGAGTGGGAGGAGCTGCAGGACGGCTACCAGCGCATCCAGGTACCGCCGGGCCCGCGACACCCCCGGGCAGGGGCCGACGGAGCGCTCCGGCCGAGCGGGGCACGCCGGGGTTACGGGCGCTGCGGTGGGGGATCCCCCGCGGGTGCCCCGGAGCATCCCCAGGGTACCGCGGGCAGCCGGGCTCTCCCGTCTGGAGTCCGGGGGCTTTCCCTCCGTGTCCCAGCCCTCGGGTACGAGCCTTGTGCCGTGGGGCAAAGCGTTTCGGAGCAGGGCAGGGGTGCCAGGCTGTGCCGGGGCACGGGGCTCGCTCAGAGCGGGGTACCCCGGTGTGATGCCCCAGCCCGCCGCGGACGTGGCGTGGAGACCTCGGATCTCCCGGTTTTCCAGCTGGGAGCGGGGAGCGGCACTGCCTGGCGTGGCACGGCCGGACGAGGTGCGCAGATGCCGTTTCGCTCCTTATCGCTCCCTCCTCTCAGCCCGGCTCGGGGCAGCCCGCAGCCAGCCAGCCCCGCAGGGAGCCCGGCCAGCGGAGCCGAGGTGTCCCGGAATGCAGGCACGCTTCAGCCAGGCACCTTGTCCCGATGGCCGTACCCGGTCACCGCCGGGGCTGCCCGGGGGCTCCGTGCCAGGAAGGTGACTGGTATCAGAGGTGCTTCCATCTGCTTTGTGTAATCCCCAGGGCGCTGCCTGCCGGGGAAGGAGTGGGCAGGGTTCAGCTCGCACAGGGTCACCCAAGGGAAAGGTTGGTGAACCATCTCCTGCTGCCGCTCGGGTCACTCGGCTGCAGCTGCACCCGTTCCCTTTCCCCCTCCTTCCCCCCCGGCAGCGGGGCGAAGCGGATGTTGTTGCGGACATGTCGCTGCTGTGCCCAGATCTGGGGCAAGGGAGGCTTTGAGAAACCTCCTCTTGCTCCATAAGGGTTGCGTGGATGTCCCGGGTCGCCCACTTGGAGCCCCGTGTGCAGCCAGGCAGCGCCGGCCCTTCCCTTTGGAAACCTCCCCCGGGGTGGCTCCCGATCCAGGCTGTGTCCGAGCGTGGAGCTCGGATGCTGGCACGGCTGAAGGACCTGTCACAAAAGCCACTTGCTCGCAGTTAACTCCAGAGCCAGAAGGAGGTGACTCCAGATGGCAGCAGGAAAGCTTGATGGTCAAGCAGGGAATGTCCTGGGATAAATCAGGGACGTAAATCACTGCTGTGGAGCCGGGACTATGTGGGATTCACTCCCTCCTTGCCACTGCTCGTCACCAGAGGGAGAAGGTTTCCCTCCTGTGCTCTCGGTTTCACCTTTCTCCTTTGGGAACAACTTTAAGATCTGGTGATCAAGTGGTTGATAAGAGCTACAGAGGTTAAAACTTGTGTGTGCCAAGGTCTAGTCCAAGGGTTGTTGTGAGCAGCATGTAATTCCCTGCTGGAGGCGGCGTCCAGGCTGCTGTGGCCGAGGTGAGGCCGTTTTCCAGCTGACCTGGACAAGCAGCAGCATTGATCCAGCAGCTCTCCCCTTTCCCTACTAAATATAGTGGAGAAATGCATCCAGCCTTATCCAGGTGCGGTTGGGTTACCGGGCACTTGGCTGCAGCCCTGCTGGGAGCCCGTCCTCTTTGTCCAGCTTACTGACAGGCTCCTTCCAGCTTCCCAAGGGTGCTCAGGTGGGGCTCCGAGGCCACGAGTTGGACCTGGGAGACCTGGAGGCACAAAGACCTGCTTGTCCTGTCCCAGCACTCAAAGCCACTGCTCTTCCCACAGCTGTACCCTGGCCCAAACAGCTTTTATTCCCAAATCTTTCCTATCTGCTGTGTGCAGTCATTGGTGTCCCGAACATGGGAACATCCTGTGGATAGCCTGCTTGGGATTGGGGATGGGCATCCCCATGGAAGCAGGGCTGGCTGCAGGCTGTCCCCAAGCACACCTGGCCTTCTGCAGGCACCCCTCCTCTCACCCTGCAGCTGCACGGGTGAAATTAAGGACGTTTTTTAACAGAAGCATCATAGAAGGCCCAAGGACAGGGCTGTCTGGGCAGGCAGCTCTAACGCGTGGTAGTCTCTCCTTTCCAGGACAACCACAAGCTGTACAAGCAGAAACTCGAGGAGCTGACCAAGCTCCAGGATGGGATCTCCAGCTCCATTGCCCGGCAGAAGAAGCGGCTGAAGGAGTTGTCACTCTCCCTCAAAAAGTGAGTCAGTGCTCTGAGACAGCACAGGAGGGGAGAGCAGCAAGGACGGGGCTGCTGAGCTCACCTCGTGTCTCAAATACAAACCTCTCTGCAGCCAGGTGCTGTGGGGAGGCTGATCTTCCCCAGCCCCCCTTTCCTCTGCCCTGATTTGTGCCCCATTTGCAGTTCAGAGCTTGCAGGGGCTTTGCAGGTACCATGAAGTGCTCCCCTCCTGCACAAAGCTGTGCCCATCCTTCCTGAGGGTGAGAGACCCATCTGGTCTGAGACCTCACCTTGCTCCCTTCTCCTGAGCAACACCCCAGCCTGACAGAGGAGCTCGCCCTGCAGACGGAGTTGTGGACTTGCCTCTCGTCCACCCTCCCTGTCCTTGGGGTGTCCTTGCCCGAGCCAGTCACCTGTGGAGTGCCAGCACGTGCTGATCACGTTACAGAGGCTCTCCTGATGCCAGTGCCTGTGCTTCCTCCCCAGATGCAAACCCGAAGCGACTCCCGAGCAGGAGGTGTCCATCCAAGAGACCCAGAGCCTGATTAAAGAGAGGCAGAACGTGTTCTTTGAGATGGAGGCCTATCTGCCAAAGAAGAACGGGTGAGAGGCACCTCAGCTCCGGGTGGGACACCGGGGCCACCCTCCACATCCCTGTGGCTGTAACGCCGCAGGCACAGACCCCAGAGCTGTCACCTTGCACCCAGCAGTGCTGCCCTCGTGCCCCTCACTCCTCTGCCTGCTCATGGCCTTCACCCACCCTTGGACAGTGGTTGTGTCCAAGGGGAAGCCCTGGTGAACACCCCAGTGCCTGTGGGAGGTGGGGTGGGGTGTGTGCTCCCCCACCCGTCCCTCTGCCCGTGGGAGGGGATTCCAGAGGGTTTGTGCCTGAGTGGAAACAGCTGGGGGCTCATCCCTGGCCCTGCTGGTGGCACAAGAGGGGACAGCTCCTCAGACAGGTCCCTCTCCTAACGCTCTGCTCTGTCCCCAGGTTGTACCTGAGTCTGGTGCTCGGCAACGTGAACGTGACACTGCTCAGCAAACAGGCCAAGTACGGCCCCTCCTCGCTGCACCTCTGATTTTCCTGGCTTGGGATCCCCTTGGCACCAGGAACAACAGCTCCTCCCGGGCAGACACGGGGCTGGCTTGGCTCACCTGGTGTAGATTCCCTTCCCGAGCTGTTTTCTGCATCATTTCCCAAGAATCAGCCAAATCCTTGGTTCCCCCTCACATTCCTGCCACTGGGCTGGGATGGACTATTAGCTCTGACAAGTTAATGGGATCCTCCACCTAAGCTGTGTCCGTGTTTCCACCGTGTTGGGGACTTCCAGGGCAGACAGACAGCGTAGTCCCCTCCTCTTCCCTTGGGGAAACACCAGAAGTTGGGTTTGGCCCACGAGAGCCTTTCCCATGGCAGAGGTGCCCAGCCAGGAGCCTATGTCCCCTCTGTCTCCCCTTGGAGACCTGTGCAGATCCCAGTCTGCCCAGCTTCTCCACCAGGGCCACCCCCCGGGCTGGGGTGGTTTGGGGTGCTCAGAGGTGTCCCAGCTGTGTGGAAGCAGCATCAGGCTGCTCAGAAATGCCCCCAAAGCAAAGCTTTTCCCGAGTGTGTCCCAGAGGTTCCCACCAGAACATCACTTCTATCCATCCAGGTGGGATGGGAGGACACAAACTTCCAGCAGCCCCCTTGCTCCAAGCCTGTCCTTGTGCTTCCCTGCAGGTTTGCGTATAAAGATGAGTACGAGAAGTTCAAGCTCTACCTCACCATCATCCTACTCATTGTCTCCTTCTCCTGTCGCTTCCTCCTCAACTCCCGGTGAGTCTGGCTTGGTGCTGGGCCGAGATCTCCTCCCAGAGCCCCCTTGTCCTTTTCTCCCAATCTGGAATGTCCAGAGCTGAACAGGAGATCCTGGTGAAGCATCTGGACACTGCCCTGGGGGTGGGGTGGCCTTTGTGGCTGCCGTGGCCGTGGTGGGCGGTGAGGAGCAGGTCCCTGCCCTTGGGGTGGGTGTCCCCCGGGCTGTCACAGTGCCTGTGTCCCCAGCACGTGCCTTGACACCCCGCTCTGTGTGCCCCAGGGTGACAGACGCCGTCTTTAACTTCCTCCTGGTGTGGTACTACTGCACCCTCACCATCCGCGAGAGCATCTTGATCAACAACGGCTCCAAGTGAGTCCCCTGGGCCCGGGGAGGGGCGTGCAGGGGGCTGGGCCTTCTCTGCAGGGCTGAGGGAGCTGGGACCCGTCCCAGGGGAGCAGCCCCCTCCTACTCGGGGTGTGTGGCAAACCCTGCTGGGAGCTGCAGGAGTGGGGCAGGAGGAACCTCCCGTGCAGAGGCGGCGCGGGGAGATGGAGCTGGAAGGGCCCTGGTGCTGCCCAGCCCCAAGGCCCTAGGTCCTGCTCCACTTCCTAACCAGCCCTGGGAGCTGTGGGGTGACTGGGGCTGGGCTGCTCCCCTCTCCTGGGGTGCCTTTGGCTCCGGATTCACGCTCCAGACCTGACACCGCTTCTCTGTGTCCGCCCTCCAGGATCAAAGGCTGGTGGGTTTTCCATCACTACATCTCCACCTTCCTCTCAGGTGTCATGCTGACGTGGTGAGTCTGTGTCTCCTGTCCCGTGGGGGGCTGCCTGGGCTGTGGGCAGCTCTGGCCAAGGGGGCTGTGGGACAGGCAGGGCTGGCTGTCACCCCCCAGCCCCACGTCCCCCAGCCCCACGTCCCCCAGCCAGCACCGTCTCTCCACAGGCCAGATGGGCTCATGTACCAGATGTTCAGGAACCAGTTTCTCTCCTTCTCCATGTACCAGAGTAAGTGCTGCCACATGTGCTGGGACAGGGACTGAGCCCCAGGTGCTGAGAGTGCCTGCAGAGCTCTGCAGCACGTGGAGACGTGGCTGCAGCTGCTCACAGCTCTCAGCTCACCTGGCGGTTCCCTTGGCCTCGGGTGGCCTTTGTGGGATGATGCTGAGGCTGGAGGGCGATCCCTGGGCAGCTGCTGACAGCAGCCACACTCTCCTTGCAGGCTTTGTGCAGTTCCTGCAGTATTACTACCAGAGCGGGTGCTTGTACCGGCTGCGAGCGCTGGGGGAGAGGCACAACATGGATCTGACCGTGGGTAAGTGGGATGGCCCCTCGCTGGTGGTCTCAGGCTGGTGCTCAGCTCACTGGGAGCTGTGGGTTCCACTGGAGGCAGTGGTGACACTTTGGTTTGGGGTCACTTTTATCAGTGGCAGGAACAGTAAAAGCTACAAGTCAAACCAAAGCTCCCAGAGCAGCATCTCCCACGGGGCAGCACCACCCCACAGGCTGATTGTCCCCCTCCTCCTGCTCTGCTGGCACCACCAGCGCGCAGCTGGCTCCCTCAGGATGGGAGGTGGCCGTGGATGTGGCTCTGGGCATGCAAGCTTTCCCCAGGAAGCTCCTTCAGACGGGAAAAATCCCTCCAACACCCCATGCACTGAGGGCTGTCACCTCCCCAGCCCCTGTGACACCGAGGGCAGGAGCTGAGGGACAGCTCCACTGGAGCCCAGAGCCCTGTGTTGGATGAGGAGTCCCTGCCACTGTCCCCCCTGCCAGTGCCCACAGTGAGGCTGGAATGGCAGGAACTTCCCAGCCAGGCACAGCGTGGGCACTGACCCTCCCTGCCCACCTCTGGAGGAGCTGGGCTCCATCCCCTCTCCACCAGCCCCTTCCAGGTCCTCACAAAAACCTTCATCCTTTGCAGAGGGCTTCCAGTCCTGGATGTGGAGAGGCCTCACGTTCCTGCTTCCCTTCCTCTTCTTCGGGCAGGTGAGGCTGCAGCAGTCCTTGCGAGATGCCAGAGCCCCGGGTGGGAGCGGGATGTGCCACGTTCCAGCTGTGCTCGGTGGCCTGGACATGGCACAGGCCCCACAGGCTGCCACAGCCATGGGATACGGGATGCTGGGGCAGGGAAATGCTTCCAACAATGCTGAGCCTTTCCCTCCCAGGCACCCACCACCTCCACAGCTGGGGAGGTGAGGTGGGGAGGAGCTGGGGTGGTTCTGCCGAGTGCTCAAGTGCAGAGGGGTTGTGCTGAGAACCCTTCCAAGGCCTTTGCAAAGCCCTTCTGAGCTCCAGCTTTGAGCTGCTGCTGGGAAGGATCAAGTCCTTCCTCAGTCAGATGGTTGCGGCCAATGGCCAAAGGCTGGTCTGAGGCTTCCTCATGGCCCTTGGGCTCCAGCTGGCCTGAAACAGGGGGGATGTCCCAGCTGGGGTCCTCTGGGAACGAGCCCTCTGGCCCTGAGCTGGGTGAGGGAGGTTTCACTGCCCTCACACGAGGCTGGTGTGGGGTTTGTACCCAGAGGAAGCAGCTGGGGCTGAGCCTCTGAAAGCAGCAACTCCCCTGAATCCCCTCTCTCCTGCAGTTCTGGCAGCTCTACAACGCCATCACCCTCTTCCGCATGATCCAGCACCCCGAGTGCAAGGAGTGGCAGGTAGGGAGGCTCCCGGGAATGCCCTGGCAGGGGATGCCCTGGCAGGTCCCTCCTGCTGACTCCTGCCTGTCCTCCCACAGGTCCTCATGTGCGGCCTCCCCTTCTTCATCCTCTTCCTGGGCAACTTCTTCACCACCCTCCGCGTCGTCCACCAGAAATTTCAGAACAAGAACAAGGACACGAAGGAGAATTGAAGTGGGGCAGTGTGGGGGCCTGGACTGTTCCTCCCCACTGGCTCCATCCCCTATCCCCATCTCCTCGATTCCGTCCGGACTCTGGTGTCTCATCCCATTCCTCGGAGGCCTGGATGTGGGACAGAGCTTGGGGCCTGCTCCCGGACAGTCCGTGTGCTCAGCACGGGGCTGGATCCGTGCTGGAGTCACTCACGTGGAGTCAGGAGCACCCTGCACCTCCTGTCCTGGCTGCCTGCCACACCCACAGAGCAGGACGCTTGGGACACTCCCCTCCCTTGTACTGGGATGTCCTCTGGCTGCTGGTGCTTCCCACCCCACTGGGACAAGGCAGCATCCAGGGACTGCCTCACATGGCTCCTGGGGTGCTCGAGGCTCCCCCTTTTCCCCCCCAGCCCTGCACCCAGAGCAGCCCCTGTGAGCTGAAGGCAGAGCTCCTGGGGCAGCCTCGTCACTCCCAGGGCACCGGGGCTGTGCCCAGCCCTGGATTCCAGCTGTGCCCCAGTTCCTCCCTCGCCTCCAATCCGCAGGGAAGGGGTGGCTGGGGCACGGGAGGGGTGGGAGCAGCAGGAGCCTGGTCCAGGCCTCCTGCTGGAGCCGTGCAAGCAGCACCCCAGGCTGGCATCTCCTGAGGGTGTGAAAATAAAGGGAAGGAGCTGCCCCGGGGCAGCAGGACAGTCTGGGAACAGCTTCCGCACTCTGCTCTGCGGCTTTGGTTCATCAGGGAGTGGGTCCTGACACAGCCTCCCTGGAAGGAAGGTGGGGGTCAGTAGGACAAGAGGAAACAGCCTCAAGTTGCACCAGGGGAGGTTTAGATTGGATATTAAGGAAGATGTCTTCACAAAGAAGGGTTGTCCGGCCCTGACAGAGGCAGCTGTGGAGTCACCATCCCTGCAGGGATTTAAAAGCCGTGTAGATGTGGCACTTGGGGACGTGGTTGAGTGGTGGGTTTGGCAGTGCTGGGTTAAGGGTTGGACTCAATGATTTGGAGGGGTTTTCCAGCCTAAATGAACCCATGATTCTATGAAAAGGCATCTCCCTGCACCCTTCCACCAGCCTGGGGTGCAGGGGGGGCTCCTTCCCGTGGCACCCCAGCCTGCACAGGCTGTGGGCACCCAAGGAGCCCAGCAGGACCTCAGTGTCCCTGCAGGTGGGGAGGAGACACCCTGTACCTACCCTGTACCAGCACTGGGAGCTCTGGAAGAACCAAAGAGCAGGGTGGGCACAGCTGCACCCCCGTCCAGAGCCCCCCACTGCCCTCCTCCCTCCCCTCGCAGAGCCCAGCACTCAGGGCAGGACCTACCCCCAGCTCAGCCTAAACCCAGAGCTGCCACCACATCCCCAAATTTCCTCCCAGTTACCATCCATTGCTCCTCCTGCCTCCCTCTTCCCTCTGGCTGAGCAGAGAGAATGCAGGAAGCAAACTCCAGACACAGTATTTTTATTCCAAGGGCAAATGTATTTAAATAATTTACAATCATTGGACAGCCTGAAAGTCTGGGTTTTTTTGTTGTTTTGGTTTTTTTTGGTTTTTTTTTTTTCCCCATGCTTAAATCACAAAGATGTTCAAAATAAAAACAGTATTTAAAAAATGACCGTACACGGCGTGAGGGAGGGGCTGGGCTCGGGGGAGCTGCCGGGCCCAGGGGAGCGAGCAGGGCCCTGTGGAGACCCAACCTCCCAAACCGGGTGTGTTCTCGAGGGAAGAGGAGCCACCCCCTTCCCGCTGGTGCTGGAGCGGGACCGGAGCGGGATGTGGTGGGGCCACGGGACAGCTCTGTGCCCAGAGCCAGCTGCCAGCCCCACACCCCACAGATGGGCAAACAGGGGTGGCAGGAGGGAGGCAAAGCCTCAAGCCCAGCCCGAGCACAGCCCCTGCACCCCTGTGCTGTCCCTGCAGGCCAGGGTGGGCTCCAGCCCACCAGCTCGTGTTCAGGGAAGGAGCCCAGAGCTCCCTGGCAGTGTCCATCCCTCCTGCCCCACAGCGGCTGTGTCCCTGATGTCCCTGCCTCAAGGCAAACGCCGGTGCCACGGGGTGCACCCTGGGGTGCTGGTGGCACCCAGACAGCAGCCTGAGCTACCCCCCTGCCCCTCTCAACCCTTTCCACAGCCTGCCCCGAGGGGCTGCTGAGGCCCAGGAGGGGTTGGGAGCGACACCGGGGTAGCTGCGGGCTGGGGTGGCACCATCACCCACAGCGGCAGTGGGCGAGCAGGCACTTCCCAGCTCCCCTGGCCCACGCCTGGGGACCTGTTCTCTCCCCGGCCCCGCCAGCCCCGCTCTTAGCTCCACACGTCCAGGGAGTAGCGGCCCTTTGTCATCAGTTTCTTTACATAGTCCACGGCCTGGGGCTGGCTCATGTTCCCGAACTCGGACACGATCTCGTAGAAGGTGTTCTGCACGTCCCGGGCCATGTTCCGGGCGTCGCTGCAAACGGGGAGAGCGAGTGTGAGACACCACAGCAGAGCCACACGGCCCTGTCACCTCCCCCCAGACCCACAGGGTGTGCTCACCCCAGCCCCCTGCCCTCCTCAGAACCAGGACAGCATAACCCTCCCAGGGCTTGTAATGCACAGCTGGGGAAACTGAGTCATGCTCCTTTCCCTGGGAATAGGAACATTGACCCCAAATCCCTGTCCTGCCCCCAGACCTACCCGCACACATAGATATGAGCCATCCCCTCGTCAATCAGCTTCCAGACGTTTTCCTTGTTCTTCTTCAGTAAGTGCTGGACATAAACCTGGCAGGAAACACGGTGGGAGTGAGGAGAGAGGAGCAGAGCCCCCACACCACAGGCCTCGGAGAGGGAGGGAAGCCAAGGCTGTGCTCACAGCTCTGGGAGACACGGGAAGTGCTGGGCGCTCCTGCCTGCCGTGGCAGGGATGGTGGGCAGCAGCACCAAGTGGCAGGGGGATCAGTGTGGTGGTACCTTCTCAGCCTGGTCCCTGGAGAAGGCCACGTTGAGCTGGGTGAGGACTCCCTCCTTCTGGAAGCGGGCCAGCTCCTCCTGGTACAGGTAGTCCTCGCGCTCGCGGCGGCAGCCGTAGTACAGCACCGTCTCGCCCACCTCTTTGCCTGCAGGGTCACACAGCCCCCATCAGCTGGGCCCTGCCAGCCCCCAGCCCTGTCCCCTCCCCACCTCCCCTTGTCCTGCCACTCCCAGCAGCCCCAACCCTGTGCTCTCCCCTCCCCTGGGCTCGCAGAGCTGCACGACGGCTTCTGGTTATAAGGGGAAGCTCAGACTGATTCCCAGAGTGGCCACAGGCTTTAGAATCAACTCTGAGTGACTGTGGTTATTTGGAGGCGTGGTGGTGGCAGACGTCAGAGAACTGTCTCAGCTCTATCCACCCCCAAACATCCTCCACAGCCAAGAGAAGGACAAAGCAACCTCCAGTGGGCAAAACCACTCGGCTGCTGTTCACCCTGCCCCACCTCTCTGCTTTTGGCTGGGCCCACCAGCAACAGGAGCAGCAAAGCTGCACCTTGGAGGCTCCCACTGAGCCCTGCAGCAGCTCCAGCCCCCAGGGGAGCTCCTGGGCACTCACCTTGCTGCTTCAGCCAGGCCCGCTCCTGGATGAAGCCGATGAAGGGGGCGATGCCAGTGCCCGGCCCGATCATGATCACGGGCGTGCTGGGCTTGAAGGGCAGCCGGAACTGCGACTTCCTGACGTACATGGGCACCAGGGAGCTGCTCCCGTTCTGGTCAGGCACCTTGTTCTTGAGCCAGTTGGTGGCCACCCCTTTGTTCAGGCGGCCCGTCTTGGTCTCGTACTCCACCGTCACGGCACAGATGTGGATGGAGTTGGGATGAACCTGCAGGGAAGAGATGCTGGCACCAGGCAGAGAAGGAGCCCTGGCAACCCCACAGCTCAGTCCCTTGTGCTCAGGGATAGGGAAAAGTTTAACCTAATGTTAACATTGGGACAGCTATTCCTCCCTGCGTGCCCCTCACGGGGCTTCTGCCTTGTCCTCAACTCATCACAGGACCACTGAGGTTGCCAACAGCCTCAAGGCTTCAGGCACAAAGAGTGACTTTTGACCAGCCCCTAAAATGCCACCTTGCCAGGCAAACAGGCAAAGAGGAGCAGGGCTCCAGGGAGTGTGATGGTATCGGAGCACAGCTGGCTGCAGCGTGGGACTCTCCACAGAGCCTGTGGGAAGCTGGGATAACTCCATGCGTGGAGATCACTAAATCTGCCCCTCTCACAGTAAAGAAGCTCCCCATGTCCAGCCCCCAGCTGAGGGGAGCTGCAGCTGAAGCGGTCCCTCCGCAGCCACGTTCCCTGCTGGAAGTGATGCCTAAAGAGGCCAACCTAGAAACAGAGACTGGACAGGAGTAAGGGAATAAAGGTGGATATTTATCTGAAAGGCCTTCAGAGGCACACCCTGGGCAGGCCAAAGGCTACACCCAAGATGGACCCCGAGTCACGAGTT
>QWTY01070091.1:0-13040 GCA_008033365.1 Pseudorectes ferrugineus | reverse complement strand
CACTGACCTTGTAATGTTCATTTTATGAGCCCCCAAATGCATCTTGAGAGCTCATGTGAATGGGAACATTGGGTATTCCAGCCATGAAACATGCAGCACAATATGGAGAAATCTAGGCTGCATTATTAACTTTCCATATAAATAGTCATGTTTACTGTGAAGGCTGTTTTCTCAGAAATATGAATCACAAAGGAATGGAGGGAAAAAGTGCAAGTTCTAGGGGAGCCGGGAAAGACGTCATACTTTCAAAAAATAAATACTGCACACTGAAACATTCTCCCTTCATCAGCTACCACAGCCCTCCCAAATGCTTATTTGACACATACCTTCTTAGCAATCTTTTAGATGTCTGCAAATGTTGCTAGTGATAATAAAGCACTGTGCTAGGAAGAAACAGCTCTTCCCATTTATCCTGGATGCTTTGCTCATGACCGAAAGGGGAATCAAATCTTCACACAAATTTAGTCAAATTACTAGAGTTCTTGTCTCCTACTTATCACAAATATAACACCAGCTAAGCAGAGCTTCACTGGTAAGTGTTCTGTCCTCCATTAGTCTTTCTGCTGATTTTTTACATAAAATTGCTATTTAAAGACGCCCTTGGCTTTTAAAGAGACTGTTCTTACGTGTGCCAAATTTTTTCTAGCCCTCAATAAAATCTTACTGGTGGCCCCTTGTGACATTTTGATTTTCCACGAAATTAAAGACTATGGTGATGTTTATATACCTGAAATATAAATCCCACTAACAAGCACGGAAAAAACCATGCAGTTCTACTTGAGCTATTAGGAAATATTTGCATCCCACAAAAAAGGCAAAGCATTTACCAGGAAGTCAAAATTAAGACATGGGTGTTGAAGCCAAACCCTTCCCTTTCTCAGTTCACACACATACATAGACACTGGCAGCCTTCCCTCACTTCCACACACAAAAGGAGCTGTTTCCTTCACACTCTCACTGTGCAAATTATCCTTCCATGTGCCCAACTAGGCCCCCCTCTCACTGCTCTCTGTACCCTGAAGGTGCTCATCTCTTTCCACTATCCCCATGCACTCTGCCTCTCTTACTACATACCAGCAAAATATGCCTCTCTTGCTATGTACCAGCAAAAGAGGAGTCACTTTTCCATGCAACTTTTCTGTGTAAAATCAGTGTCCTGTAGAAGTATCAGCATTATAATATCATGTTCTCATCAGAATCTACAAAGCTATGGGACAATGATGAGAAATCTTTCTTATGTAGGCAGAACCACAAAGGCCACATTCTTCCTATTACTCACTACCTCCTGTTTACCAAAATACAATTGAAAGTCATCTATTTCTCTCAGGAACAGAGAATAATTTACATAACTTTTCCCAGACATCCACATTTGAGAGAGTTTATGACAAAAAGAGTTTACTCTAGCCAGCTCAGTTGCATGCCATGTATTTAGAGCCATGATACTAATATTTAGCAATAGTAATACTTGTGACACAATCCTTTTCATACAAATCCACCATATTATCATACAGAGCTCAAAAGAGCTCTTCTTGCAAGTTTTCCTGAAACAACAGAGGATACTGTCAACATGGTATTATTTATTTCATGTCCTTGTATGTGCATTATACAAATCAACATTTTACCATTTTGCTCCATATGTCCTCAAGAGAAGCCTGCCCAACTGCTTGACAGAAATAACACTGAAGCCAGGAAAAAATAAATCTTATGCTGTAAAGGCAGACCATTCGTTTCTATTTCTGAAATGAGACAGAAGAAATCTTTTATAGCAGTTTGTATTTCAGGAATCTGGGGCTTACAATACATTCACCTATCACACACAGGAAACTCGATGAAGTTACTGGCATTTAGTGCAATCCAGAATACTGCAGTGCTGTCTTTTTTTTTTTTTTTTAACAGCATATTTACTGCCCAAATAACCTGCATGCTCTGTTATTACCTCTGCCTGTAGCTGCTTTGCCATCTGGCACTATCAAGTATTTATCTAAAAAGTAAATTTGAATTAAGGATCATGAACCCACTCCCTTTAAACTGTGTTTCACCTGAACATAGAAGGTCAATTCACAGTTATGTGAGACATCAAACCCACCAATTAGCTGCTGTTTATTTAAGCTCACACAACAGTCAAAGGTACTCTGCTGCTTTTAAAGGCAAAGCATCAATTTGAAATGAAAACTGAGCTCTAATCCCAGATTTCTGCGTCCCTATAAAATACAGGGAGAATTCTGCACAGAAATAACATGCCATCATAATCCAGGCCATAACCTCATTTAACCAGAGCAAAATGAACTATCCTTATCCTTACACTGGCTCTGATTCTGGAGCAGGACAGGGGGACTGTAGTCATGAAGCCAAGTGGAAACTCCGACCCTGAAGGCAAATGAAAGGACCATCATTGTTAGAGTATAGGCTGCACCCTTCACTCTTTATTTAAACTAGCACAAGCTTAAAAATACAGAAAGGTTTAAACAGACAAAAAATGAGACCAGGACTTTTTCTGTGTGATGCAAAAGCTCATGCAACACAATGAGGTAGGAGCCTCTCTAACAGTTCAGGCCTTCCAGGGCAAACAGGACGTGTTCACTGCCTCCCTCTGTGTCCCCCTGCTTGAACTGCTCCAGGATTAAATGAAGAGCTTTTCAGGACACACTATAAACAAAGATTTAACAGCTCTTTCCCCCTCCTCTTTAAAAACAAGGCAACAAATCTAATCCCTACAAGAACATTTCTTCAGAAAACAGGAAAATGGGCCAAGGAGATGCCCTCTAGATGCTTACACAGATAGAAGACCCCAAAAATAACTGACATAAAAATTGTCATCTCTAAAAGTTACGCAAATAAAAAGAAGAGCTCTCTGACAAACAAGATGATTCAGTATTGCAAATGGTGCTATTCATACTGCTCACATGCAAGGATTTTATTCCAATATAACTCCAGTTTACGTGGGCTTATTTCAAACATGCAAAAAAAGAAACAAAAACTTGTAAAAAAACCCCAACTCATATAAACTTTTTCCCTCCCTCCATTTCAAATTCCTGTTTGAAAATAGAAATGCTGTGCTGTTCTGTGACAAGGATGTACCACACAAACACCAATATGCTGCATTTTCATATACTGCAGAGTCCTTTCTCAGGAAGTCTAATGTCAAACAGCATATTGCCATAGAAAATACGGCAACCAGTTTTTCTGGGGAAAAGATATAAATCCTTATTCAGTGCATGAACCATCTTTTACTCTATGTAAAAGCTTCTGACACAGCAGCGGTCCAGTTCGGGTTGATCATTAGCTAAAACTTTAATATAGTAAAAAACTATCCCTCATATTAAAGATGATTCACATAAACTAATTGCAATGACACGATCGGATTTCCCCTAAGTTTTTCATCAGGCAAGGCTAGTTATAAATCATTGCTGATGCAGCTTTTGTGTAAAATAGGAGAGTAAGTGCTTCCTCCCACTAAAGAATTTTGGAGAAATGCTTTATTTTCTCTAGGGCCCTCATTTCTCCACCTACTACCCACAGCAACAGCTCTGTTTCCTGCAGTCATTTCCCGCTGTCACGGCAGGGAGAGGTAGAACAACATGCCCAAGGATGATGCCACTGTCTGTTTTGAAACTTCTGCTCAAGGACCGAGAGAGCAGAACACGTAAGAGATCAGATTTAATCCAGCAGCACTGCTCCCCGACTGCAAGGCAGGCTGACAAAGGGCTCAGGGTAACACAGTTAGAGCATGGCCACAAAAGAAGCCACCAAAAAAAGCAGGAGGTTTTACAAAGGAAGAAACAAATAAAGGACAGCTGAACACCCCACCTGTTGTTTGCAACACGAGCAGCACAAGGAGCAAAAGGGAAGTGCTAAATTACATCAGCTTTGTGGCTTTGTGCCACTCAAGGCTTTCCTAGGTGGAAAACCTACCAAGGGGAGAGAAGCCACACCAGAGCAGCTGAAGTGAGAATCAAAAAGGGGGCTTAAATTTCAGCAGGACGTTCACAAAAGCTTTAGAGAGGGCAAAAATAACAAAGCATGGCTCTGTAACAATGCAAAGACAAGAAAAACAGCTGTGATATCCTGTAGGTTAGGAACAGGAGGGGAGAACAGAGCTGGGATCTTCTGTTTGGATTTACAGAAAAGAAAGGCCAAGGAGATCATGAATTCTTCCAATTCAAGTCCTGCTAAAAGTACCAGTGAAATAATCCCAATAGTTTCTGCCACTTGTTACCCTTGCAGCCTAATGCAAAGCCAACTTAAGGTAATAAACACCAACTTTCAGGGTGCCTAGAGAGCAGGCTTTGACAAACCCTATTATACTTACTACAAAATCCCTGCATAGAAGGATCAAATGCAGCTGGTTCCTTTGCACTTAACACAGATATGTTCACTTCCCTACACAAATCTCTCCTACCTTGGATATTTATGTTTTCAGTTGTAACTTGCTAATATATCCCAAAGAAGGCATGTAATTATTGACATGGTATCACAACAATCAGTACTAGAATTGCATTAGTTCTTCCCCGAAGCTCTCCAACTCACATAGAGCAAACTGTCTAGCTATCTTGTAAGACTGGACTTTTTGTTCTTTTTTCAGCTGACATTCTTTTTCACTTAATGGCATCCCTGTGGCACACAGAGGGACACAGCAGGCAGCACGAGGACGACATGAATTAGAGGGAGTTCTCCCTGGTGGTCAGCTCTTGCACAGAGAGTCTATGGACAAACAGGATGGAGAGGATCTCTTCAGGTTTGTGTTGATTCAGGGGCTGTCATCCTGGTTTTTAGATGTTAAGCATGTTCTTGAAATGTCTTTTGAAAACATTAACTTTAACATTAATTATTTAACTGCATCCACAATGCGTTACAATAAAGAAATTATGTAAACTAAACTGAAGATAATTGAGTTTTATTATAATAAATTATTTGTTGTGACAAAATACAGAATTTGTATCTAAATGCATACTTAATGGCAATCATGAAGGCAAACACAGTTCCAACACAATCTTAAAAAACAGTAATTCAGATCCAAATCAGTGGAAAAATTAAGAGTGTAAAGAATGTTTTATTTCTACTTTTTTGGATTTGGGAGGAGAAGGAGACTGTCATGTGCCAGAACTTTGTTAGTGAACAGTCCCCAAACCAACCCTAACACTGTTTAAACTACTTTGCATTTATAATGCTGTAACATGAGAAACATTTAATATCAGAAACATAAGTCATTACCATTAGTCAACAAAACTTTTCCTCTGGGAGTTGGGCATCCATGACTGACATTGTTTTAAAAGCGCCTCTCACACTGTAGTTTTCCAAGTTGGATGTCACCAGAAGTATAAAGATACCACAAATGCACTAACAGACCTTACTTTCCATTTTATTAAGAAAACTAGTCTATTTTAAAAGAGAGAGTAACACCAAATCTGGTTAAGTCATAGCAATGAAAACACTGTACATTGGCAAATGCTATAAACTAGCAAACAGAAGAAGAACCTAGAGCATGCTGTCATTTTTAAATGCTATTACTACAGCACTGTATTTCTTCGAGAGAAGATGACAGTGGTCCCTTTTATGTAAATTCTACAAGGAAATGAGTGGTAATTTCAAGTACCTGAAAGTAATATAGCAAACGATCAGGTTTTGAAAATACCCTCATTCTCTCATTCTCAAAACAAACACAAGTGATCTGGCTCCCTTATTACTGAAAGCAGCTGCCAACCTCACTGTAAGATGCATTTTAAAAGGACACTGCTTTGCAAATCCAAAATAAACGGGGGGAAAAAAAAGAGGGGAAAAGAAAGAAAGAAATTAAGATAAATTCACTACTGCAGTTCAAAACCAGAATTCCTAGCTTAAAAAATCTCTTATGGGGAATACAGCAAATGCTCAAGACTCAGTGGATTCTACATGAGCATAATAAGCGATACCAGTCTAACCTACATTAAAATTATAGCACTAAAGTGAGTAAAATAGCAGTAAAGCCACTACAAACGTTATACCTACTCTGCATATGTCAACACTAACTAGAATACGTCTCATTTTTTGCACATAACTAATTGTCAGAACAGGACATATATATACATATATGTGCTTTTAGTGGCACAAGATGAAAATCACCCCAATATCTGGAAGTACCATTTACAGTATTTGAAGAAACTGTTTACATCCAGGCACTGCACGGATCACATGCACAGTCCCAGCTGCATGCTGAAGGCAAAACACAGTGACTCTAAAGGTAAACAATTATTTTGCTACTTCTAATGCAACTGCTTTTTTTATTCTATTTACACAGAAATTCAGTAAGCAAGAACTAGAGAACTGCAGCACTCTCCAAAGAAGAGAGAGCTGCTTAAAAACTAATTGTTTTCCTTGCCCTACCATCTAGCAGCACTGTTTCTTCAAAAGAGGTCTTCTGTCCTTAACATGGCTGCCATGCCTTACATAACATCAATGAATGAGAAAGTAGTTATTTTGTTTCCTAGGACGCGCACTGCCCATTAGCCATATGATTCTCCATATGGCACAGCAAACAGTCCAGACAAAGCTGTGCAGTAACGCAGCTCCAAAGATCAGCATCCTCTGAGAATAACAGCAACAGAAATTCAGACTTCACAACCTCCAAATTCCCTTTTGTACGTATATAAATAAACAGGCATTCTTACCTTAAGAAAACAATACTACTAACAATAGCGGTGCTCAGTAGAGCCTCCTCTGTTTCATCTGTGCTCGTAAAAAAAAATCTTGGTGCAACTGTCTGCTGCAGCAGGTAATCAATAATATAACCTGCTTCTTCTGTTGCCAGAGCTGCTCCATCTGAACGCTAGCGAACGTGAACACTGTCAGTGTGAGTCATACCAGTGACTCAGAGCAGATGCAGAGCTGCAGGAGGAGTTTAAAGTTTCAAGGCTTCCTCTCGCTCCAGCTCCCTGTCACACAGGCACTCACTGCCTGCCCATGGCTCTATGTGTGCCTGCACACTGCCCCAGCTTGTTCTTTCAGCAGAAGTTGGATTTTATCCTCTGCATAATCTTGAAGAATTGGGTGGTTTTTGGTTTTTTGTTTGTTTGGGGGGGTTGGGTTTTTTTCCCTCAGAATAGCAATTCTGCTTCTTCACTGCAAATATATTTATCGTGAAGGCAAAAGCTCATTCTGCAGACCAAGTCAATACCGTGGTATGTCAGGTGATGTGCTATGACAAGATACCTGTGGGCTCACATATCTCATCAAGACTAGGGGCAGAACTCAAAAAACCCAGGAAAGACTATAAAATGAAAGTATTGAGTCTGGGCAATATCCATTTATTCGTGACAACTTCATAGCAAAGTGTCTCTGATTTCATTAAGTACTCTGGGCATGGCAAGTTTGGTCTCAAATGCAGCGAGATGAAAGAACTGTAGGAAGGACTGTAGGAAGGGATGCTCATGAGCAGAAATGCCGTATGCCTGACACCAGTTTAGCAGGGAAAAGAGCCTATAGGAAAAGAGAATAGCTGCATTATAAACAGGAACAGTGCCTCTGGGTTTAGGGTTGAGTTCTGGCAGCCTCCCCCACAGCTATCCATCTCACTAGGCACTGATAACCTAGTCAAAGAAGCATTTTGATCACATATTTATTTCCCAGGCCTGCCAGACTCCCCACCACAAAAAAGCAAGAACAGGCATCATGAAGCCAAAGTTAGGCACTTAATGTTGGACACTGTTGATATGCAGTGCTGATCCCACTTATTTCTGAAAGGCACATTTTACTAAGCAGTTGCAGTATTTAACAGATTCAGCCTTCAAAAGAGGCAGATGAAGCCATCTAGTACCGAGCCATCAGGTTAAGCACATGGAAACAAATTATGGTGGGATGAATCAAGCAAGTATTGTCAAAAGAAGCTGCTGGCTGAAGGAACAATGCCATTAAAATATGTAGACCTGCTTAACAGCCACTCATATAAACATCCCAGATAGTTTTGGGAAAAAACACTTGGTTTATGTCAAAGCATTTACAGCGGAACATCTTTCCTCATACTTAGCAAATGTCCAGTTGGCTATCACCCAGATAAACAGATTTGTGTTGAGATTTCTCATGGAAAGGCTAATATCAAAGCATGACTTTCACGGGTCTGTGTGCTTTGTAATTTTAAAGAATTCCTTCCTTTTCAAAGCCCAATCAAATGAAAGGTACTCCTGCCCATTCAATCCAAGTATGTGTGCAGCACTCTTCAGTACTGTCTCTGGTCGTTAAAACTGCTGAACAAACTTTGTACTACTGATGGCAAATGTTTACTCCATGTATCTCAAAGCAGCCAAGAACACTGCCTTGGCAGGGATCAAGAGATGAGAAGGAATCAAGCTGAGTAAAACAATCCTTGAAGCATGGTCATGGAGACAGCATAAACAAGGGGGATAAAGAATAGCTGGTATCTACGAAGATACACTGAATTAAACTCCTTCCCCTAAAATTGTTAGTATTCTATCACTTGGAAAATCTCATGTTGAATCCCATCCTTTTCCCCCATTTACTAATGACAGTGAATCTTTGCTCCTGTCAAGCTTCCAAGGCTTTATTTTCATGTTTTAAATGCTTGAATGCTAAGAACCACGGCATGTCAGGGAAAAGAAAAAAACAAACCCACAAAAAACACAACAGCAGCAACAAAAAACCAAACCAAGACCCCTGAGATTTTAATCAGGAAAACTAAGATGGTCCAAATGGTATCTATGACACAGGCAGAGAAGATGTCAAAACTGGATGATAATTCATGTCTGGGGTTTTGGAGGATAGTTGTATGCTTTCTTTTGGGAGGTGGGGAGTTGTGGTTTTTTGTTTGTCTGCTTTAAAATATATGGCACGCAATTGTATATCTACATTCAATTTTGTGCTGCTGTCCAGCTAAGAGTGAAGATTTGGATCAAAGCTGACTCAAGGAAACAGCTGTTAAAGGCCTCAAAGAGATAAAGCACACCAAGAGTGAACACCCACTGTGTAAAATGCATGTACTTGCCTTAGCTGCAAAAGACCTCATCTACAAATCAGATGTGATTCAGCTGCTCTAGGCAGCAGTTTCCTGTTGTTTAATTGATCAGTCTTTTTTGTTGGACCTTCTGCAGTAGAAAGGGGTTGGGTCAGGGGTTGAAAAGTGGGAAAACCTGAAGCTTCTTACCCCAACAGAAGTAAATGTACACAGATGTGGATGAAATCTTGACCAGAAATTTAGTACAGCCTGCTGAACTAAACACTGCTGCAAGAGATTCTGCATTAAGAGGCAGTGTAGACTATTATACACTCTTTAAGGTTTACAGATAATATTTTTTCCCTTTTCACCTTTAGGTAACAAGCAAGCAAAGGCTTTTCTATAGTACCTATTCAACATGGTACTAGCCTCCTCCTCACCTCCCTGTCTCTAGGAATTAGTTTGTTTGGAATTTTTTTGAAAGTCATCATTAAGCCAGCGATGGTGGAAATGATTTCCCACAGCCTATTCCAGATTGTCAGACTTCTTACTAACCTGCTTTCTCATGAAAGCTCAGATTGTCCTTACTGAGAACATGAACTTCTACTCCTGTTTCTGAGCCTTACTCTTCTTAGGTTATACTGTCTGGGAGTGGGGGTGGGGAGGGAATGGAAAAAATTTTTAAAAAGCATTCATTTTCTTCAAGGACAGACCTGGCTCCTGATGCAGCAGAGCAACAGAAGTAGATTGAGGACAACTGCCAATATCCACAGTGCCTCCTTCCACCCTCACCCTCCTAGCTTTCCCATCATCTTTCCAATAGCTACACTCTCTGCTGCATCCTAATGTTTTATAATCTTGTTTTTCTGAGCCCTGTGGAAAGGCAGGAGTTCAGAGATACTAATTTTTGAGGAGCAGTGACACACATTTTCAAGATGAAAAGCAGAGCTAATTTCCTGAACAGGCTCATACTCCCTTTATCATTGATATGGGCATTACAATACTTTCCAAAGTACCAGTGAGCAGCCACACATGAAGTGAGCACTATGCACACACAGAGTAGAAGATACCCACTGCAAAAGGAGCATGTATTTTGAAAATACATACAGGCAAAAAGTTGAGAAGATAAGTATTTTTTGTATTATCTTACACACACAGCTAACTGACTTGACACATGTCCACAGCAAAGCAAAATGCAAAAACTAGATCTCAGTGTCTTGCTCACTAGACTGTCAGACATCTCTGTTGGTGCATCTCACTAGCAGGTTCCTTTCTTCCATCTAATTACCTTTCATGGGTATTTTGATATGCCGTGACAAAAGCACTGTTTGCTTCTCAGCAAAATTAAGACTCCTGCTGGGAAAAGTGTCAGAACTAGAATCTTTACCCTGCACAGACAATGAACACAGGAAGCCACACATGAAAGCAGATCTTTAGTGATTGGGCATGGGGGGGAAGGAAGAGGATCATGCACTTCGCACAGTTATCTCAAGGTTTCTGAAGATAAATAACAGGACACATTGTAGCAGTTGAACTTTTTACCTTCACTACATCATCCACCACTCAGTAGCATCTTGCAGTCCTCTCTAAAAAGCAATTAGCAAAGCAACCCACAAGAGGCTGTGGGAAACCATTTTCACCACACAAGTACATCTCTTCAGTGAGACCACCTCCTCAAGTTACTGCTACAGCTATGACCCACGTAAAACGTATTTTTTATTACTCCCTAACAATCCAAAGCTATATAGACTGCACTGGGAAGAAACAACGAAGTGATAAGCTGTCAGTAACACACTGCATGCAGATCTAAGAGGAAAGTACTTCTGCAAATCCAGTGAAAATGCAAAAGACAACCTAAATGCCCATTTCCTCTTTATTGTCTGTTCTCAGCAGATGAAACAACAAACTGCAGAGACTAAGATCAGAGAAATCAGCCAAAACAAGACAAGGACAATATATCTCATAGCAACAAAGATGTACTGACCGGATGAGAGACTGGTTTACAGACACTGCTGTGGTTCCTGCATATACAGACGATGATACATTGCAAAGGCTTGCTTGGGTAAGAAGGACTCTCCAGATCGCACTTGATGTCAGCATAGTGTCAGCTGATCTTTTGGCAGCCGGCCTGCTCACATCTATCCACTTCTGCTCTCTTTTTCTCTCTAAAGCTAACATCTGCCCATGTTTTGCATTGACGGAAAAGGTCAGCAAGACCCTAATGACACATTAAACCTGATAATCAAGCAATGCACCATTTGCAATTACTGTGTGCCTGCTCTCATTCTCCTTATATTCAGAACTCTGCTTTTTCCTAAAAAAATCCCAATACAGGGCAAGTGCAGAAGAATCTGTAATCTCAAATCTTACATATATGCCATAGAGTTCAGTTTGGATAACAGAGAAGGCATGTCAGAACATATCTGGTCTCCCCAGGCTTCCAAGAATATTAAAATTTGTTCTATCAATACAGACACAAGTTTTTTATTCCAAACAATCTTTATTTTTCTATACAATGCACAACTACCCCTCTGTTACAAAGCAGCATGCCCATTTTCTGCACTCATACAATCACTTCAGTTGAATCCTGCGAATCCTAAGAAAAGAGACACCCAAACAAAACAAGGCATAAACTCATTTTGAGGCAAGCATGTCTGACTTAAACATCACAGTTCTTCACACTGTCTAACAAAATTCTATACTCTGATGGATATTCTCTAAATCCACTCATTTTGCTCATTCAATATACTCTATACATTTTCAAACTGAAGTTTTTCCTGTTGTCTTCACAATGCAGGACTTGCAGATCTCATGCTGGTGACCTATGACTGGTAGGTTCTTCAAATGCCTCAGAAAGAACAATTGTCAATGCTGGAGAAAGTGGATGCAAAGACTAATTGTTTTCCCAGTACCATCTGCTGCACTGGGCAAACCAAATCAAAACCCTCTAAGACTGAATGCAAAGCTGGACATTTTTGATGATTATTCCTGCAGCATTTGTTATAAAATTTACTCCTCATTTCCACAAAGAAAGAGCAGCTGTAATGAGAGATTTCTGTGGTTGCACAAGAGATTTCTAACGCTTTGTCTTGCCTTCCCAACTCATCTGTAGTCCTTTGCAAGTTAACTGCTCCCTATTTTCAGCAGGGAAATCATCTTTCGATAGGTTCCTAATTAGTAAGGCCATGAAAAGTAACTGCTTATCTAGACATGTTTACAGGCCTCATTCTCTTATTCCTACTTTTGGCATTCTTTGCCTCCATTGTGCAAAAAAACCCAAAAGGTCCTGCTCTTAGTACAGTATAATACAGCACTTCCCAAAATGCTAAGAGGGTCCCCAAATATAAGTTGATCAGTAAAAATTGAATAAAATGAAAGGCCATGGAGTTAAACCATTTTTCTTCTCTCTCCAAATTCTTTGTTTCTTCTTTCAAAATGCATTAGAAAACAATCCAATGATAAAGAGTTATCTGCAAGCTCACAACTTTTAAGTCATTATGTATTTGTGGTGCACTGCAAATTATTCTCCAGATTAATGCCACAAAATAATCAATGGGACCACTCAAAGACTAAGGTACTGTACACGTTGAATTGTGCATCCAGAGGGAGCCCAAGGTGGAAAAGCTTATTAAAAGTGTTGATAATGGAAGTGTTTCTTTCAGGATTAATCTAAATTTTGACATTCAGAACTTAATTGACTTGAGATCATCTGGGATTTTTCCTAAAATTGGGTCACAGAAAAAGCTCACTAAAAGTAGCACTGTGGTGTTTCTAATGGGATTTCAAAAAATCTTTATGTCAAAGGCTACATGTCTTATTCTAAGAACAGTCAACTCCAACCAGCAAGCCTACAGAGATGGTAAAAGAAGGCAAGTAATAATGATTAAAAAAAAGAATAGATTCAGAATCTCCTTATTAAATAAATCATTTTCTTTTCCATCAGGTACATAAAAATACAGACCCCAAAGAAACCCACCAGTTATGACATCTTTTTCCATGTATCTCTTGGAAGAGCAGGTGATGTATCAGTGCTGTGATGGGTTTCTGTTTTTCTTTTCAATGAGTTTCACTCGTTTATGTATAATCCATAAGCATGCATTAATACATTGCTATATGTTTA
>QWTY01070069.1:2458-16638 GCA_008033365.1 Pseudorectes ferrugineus | reverse complement strand
ATAATTATGTAGGTGATAATATATAAGCTTCAAATGGTATTTATATGTCTTCTATATCTGTTGAATTTTTTTTTTAAATCTAGGTGAAAATTAAATAAATGGAGCTTGTTTCCATTGTGACAAGAAATATGGGCCACCTTTCTCTTGGTTTTGTTTTGAATGTCTGTGCAGTTTTGGTTCAAATATGTGCACAGTTTGGCATATGTAATCTCCAGCACATACACAAAATTTATTGTTTGTAATGGTAATGCACAGTTCAGCATCTAAGAAGTGTCAAAACTGAGGCTCCCAGGGTCTGCAGTCTGAAAAAAGATCCTTAATCATTTCAAATGTTCTAATTGCTCCTGCTGTGTTTAGTGTAGATGTTTGATTATTTTTATATACTTGTGATAATATTCCTCTTGCACCTGTGGTAAAAGTGCCCGTGTAGCTTCAGTCCCACTTCAACACAGGTGCTTCACAAGCCGAGGTTGCTGACCAGTACTTTCAGGGAATACCCACGCTCTGGCTGGGATTTCTTAGAAGTATCAACCTCAGCTCTCTTGCTTAAGTCACATCTCTTATTCAGAATCAGTAGGTGTTGCTTAGAAGTCTGATCCACTGTGTCTAGATAAGGAGATTACTGCTCTGGCATCCCTCTGCATGTGAAGTTCTTTATGCTCTTGCCCAGTAATTTGTTTCGATATGTCTCTGACAGCCTCACCTATAAGGCATATTCAATTCCCTGTCTATACAACAGGACCCATGGCCATAGCCAGGGACTCATCACGCTTCTCAGGACCCATTTGCTCTTTTCCTCATCTCCAAGGTGCAATTTCCAGCCATATTTTTAAGGAATTTTCATCCTGGGGTTTTGCTGAAATGAATTTACAGCTGTCTCCCACGTGTGCTTGCAAAGAGTTTCATCCCCTGTAGGCAACAGTTTAAGAATGACCTCTTGAAAGTCAGGTGGTTGGTTGTGGGTTGTTGTGTGTTGGCCACTAGAAACAAATAAAAATGTTTGGCTTTTTTTTTTTTAATTAATAAATTTGTTTTCATTTACACTTCTGTGGATGGTAAGGCCTCCCACCCTTCCATGAAAATAGTTACTCTGAAGCCTGCTTTTGAAGTCTTAGTCCTGAATTGTGTGTAGGTTGCTTTTTTTCTTTTTTCATCACAAATTACAACATGTAGGCATCATGTGCGTTTGCGCACGTTCTGAGAAAGCTAAATTTTATTCCCTTGGGGAGTCCAATCACAAAGCACAGCAATCCATTTGACCTTTAGCTTTTAGCACCCTTACGTTCCTTTCCCTTTTCCAGACCTTGCTGGCAAATGTCAGCGTGCTATAACGTATCGGTTTAGGGATCTGTTTATGGCAGGTTCCACCCCTCACCCAAAGGTTTGAGGAGCTTTCCTATAAATAGCTATGTTGGTCATAGCTTTCTATATGCTTGTGGGCTTCCCTGATTGGTGTTTCATAGTAATCAGGTCTCTTAGCTCACAATTTGGGTATGAATGTCCAATTTTGGCTTTTTTGCTGAAGCCTTTTGTAAAAGGGTCCACTATACAACTTGCAATTCTTATGACTTTAGCAAGTCAAATAGTTTCTGAAATCAGGGTGTCTCCTTTTTCCTTTGCCTCTTACTTTACTTCCTTGCATGGGACTTGCTCTGCTAACTCTTCCTTGTTAGCACCCTCCGGTTTCAACTCTGGATAAAATAGATATGTCAACTCTTACTGTAGAGGGACTGGCTGCTATTTTGAATCTGAAGAGATGACAAATCTTCCTTCATCTCAGGCCTCTTCTTTCACCAGGTTAACACCAAATGGAAGAATTTTTCTGATTTTGTTGAAATTTTTGTCGAAAATTCTGTCTATTGTTTTTTAGCTGCTAAAGATTGCTACTGCAATCAGCAAGTATGGAATTGATGTTGAAAAATGCCAGTAGTGATGCACTGAACATGAAATTTCTTGGGTTTAGTCTCTGTGTTGTCAAATGGTAACATTTTTGGAGTTTTGCATTTGCATATGTCTTGCAACATTCCACAATATTTTTTCTCAGTTAAATATTTGTCTTCAGATGCCGTCCAATACACGTCACAGCTGTCATGTATTATAGTCTCTTGGATTTTAGGAAAGCCTTAACCATATCTGGTAGGCTGTGATGGGACACTTTGCACAGGTTTACCCTACACAAATGCAAAGACTGGGCCCCTGATATTTCATGTGTTATTACCTCTATACCCACAGACAGTTTTCTAGACCTAACCTCACTTCTCCTGTTGAAGTGAACAATGTGGAGGCTGTTGTTTTGTAAAGTAACAACAAGGAACCAAAACTTCTTTGTCCCTACTGCATGAACTAAAACAGGGGCAGTTAAAAAACAATGCAGATGAAAACCTTCCTTCGGCCTACCTTTGAGAAGTCATTGCATCAAAGAATTGTTAAGGTTGGAAAAGACCTCTAAGGGTCACCAAGTCCAGCTGTCAAGGTAGCACCACCACCATGTTCACCATTAAACCATGACCTCAGGTGCCTTATCCGCACATTTTTGAGCACTTCTAGGGGTGGTGATTCCACCATTTCCCTGGGAAAGTCTGTTCCAGTGCTTGGCAATGTTTTCCATGAAGAAATTTTTACTAGTATCCAAACTAAACCTCCTCTAGTACAACTTGAGGCTGTTTGCTCTCATCCCACCACTTGTTAGCTGGGAGAAGAGACTGACCCCCACCTCACTACACCCTCTTGTCAGGCAGTGGTAGAGAGTGATAAGGTCTCCCCTGAGCCTGCTTTTCTCCAGGCTGAACACCACCAGCTCTCGAGTCATGTGCTATAGCACCATTGTGGCTCAAGGTGAATTCCACTTTTTGGAAATGAAGATGAAGTAGTTCTGCTGTTTGCAGCACTTCCCTAAAAACAGTGATTTCTTCAAGGAACATACTCGTGCTTGCAGTTGGAGGACAGAGTTGTGAGGTTTTGCATGCACAGCACCAGCAGCTACAACATCTCTGCTGTAAGACAGGAAATACTTCTGGAAAAAAAGAGGGAATTTGCACCATCAAGGACTTTTTTTTTCAGCCAGCTATAAAATGATTAGCAGATTGAGGACCAGGGATATAAAGCAGTGCATAGATCTTACCATGCGTTGCTTTAATTTCTCTTTCTGTTCTTGGGAATGAAAGTAGTTGAAATTCAGTGGCAAAGGATGAAAAGATTAATTTATTGTTCAGTTGGGGCCAATAATGTGAACTTTACAGAGGTTTCTGGTGCAAGACTGTTTCATTCAAGTGGACCAAAGGCGGTTGAAGTGAACTTTGGCAGTGACCTTGATCAAAGAGTCAGACTGCTCAAGAGGCTTTTCTTATTCTGATCTGAATATACTGCAGGTCATTGGGGCCTGTAAACCTGCTGAGAGAAAGGCAAAACAATGTCCTGCAACCAGCCTGTCTGTGATGTTGAACTTTTGACTTTCTAGTAGCTGCAGCTTGGGAAAAGTCAGCTTCACTATTAACAGAGTCTTCCCTGCACATGACGAGTCATTGACAAATAAATGAACTTTGGAGAGATTTTTAAGTGGAAAATCTAGAATGGAAAAAGCTGGTTTACAGCCTTTCTCTCTCCTCTTGTGAGAAAAATTTCATGTATGAAGAGAAAGGTGGCTGGAACCTGGAGTGCAGGAAACTGAGTGCCTGTCCCTGCTTGTGTCTCTTTGTGAATGTCCATAGCTTCCAGCCAGTAAAGTAGAAGTGGAGTTTGATTTTGAAAAACAGGCTATACTATGCAATACTTCCCTGCCATTGAAGTGAAATAAGAATGAGTAGGTATTGCAGCAGTTTTCACAGGACTCACAAAGGAGAAAAGATTTTTTTTTTTTTCTTTCTATGAAACAGCACTGTGAATAAGATAATGTGACTTGTGTTCAGTGTAAACATAAACCATCCAAGTTTCTCATTTACCATTCTTGTGCTGTTTCAGCTTAATGATGGTGGCAAGGCAGCCCAAGCACACGTGGGGATTGGTGATGTGGTTCTCACCATCGATGGGATAAGCACGGATGGGATGACTCATCTAGAAGCACAAAACAAGATCAAGGCATGTACAGGCAATTTGAACATGACTCTGCAAAGGTAAGATAGCTTTTTCTTTATTTAAAGAGAATTGATCATCATTCCAACAGTTCTTTGGAGGATAAAAATGTCTAAATGTTTTGGCAAAGTCTGTGTAGTTAAATGGCAGTGATTGAAAGATATGCTGCAATCTGTCTTGATTTATAGCATTTTATAAACCTTATTAGATGTTAATTATGTGACTTGACAAAGACTTTTTCCAACCTTATGTCACTTATTCTATTTCCTCTTTCTTTTGAGCTTCAGTCTTGTTTAATTAATTTGTTTAAAAACCGGTTTTATTCATGCTTTTTTTCTCTCCCCTGGGTGACTAGAAACTTTTTTTTTTGGGTCAAGTCCTACAGCACCATTTTTGTTGGCTAACAGAACGATGGATTTAAGTAGTTAACCCTTGAGTTAAATGGATGAAAATACTTCAGCTCAGAGTCTGTGAGATGTTTCCCAAAGTGATACCACCATGTCACAAAGTAGCAGCCTCCCTTTGCTAATTGGAGCATCTGCTATAGAGGTTACAACTTGGTCCAGTCTCATTACTGAAACATAGAGTTTATTGAATCCCAGCATATCTCTGGTATAGCCTGGGGCTATGTTTTGGGAGTTGTTGCAGGAAGGGAGCAGGATGCTCACATATGGGTTATTGAACCTGAAGCAGAATGAGCAGCAGCACAAGCAATAAATTCCTTCAAGCTCTCAAAAGCCTCCCAGGGCTAAATATTGTTTTTTGCTAGAAGACTGCTTTTTTGATTAAAAGATGTGAGTGAATGTATTGGAGGAGGATTGGCCTCTGAATCCATCTCATAGGGAGAAACATCTTTTCTTATTTTCAAAGAAAACAACAACAGTTGTATGCCATGATTGCTGTTCATGCCTGCCTTCAGCAGTGCAAAGTTCCTTGATGAGGGTTGGTTGAGGCCCCTAACATATCTCTTCACCAGTTACTGACTGGTTTTTGTGGCAAATTATCCTTCCCTTAATGAGAGGACTATGTCTTTCTGAGAGTTCATCAGTACTACAATAAAAGAGATGACATGGTTGCAGATCTGACAGACATCCATCTCCAGGGTGGTGGTACTTGTTCCCAGCCCTAAGTGACGTGTATTTGAATGGTTCTGTGAGTGCTTTCTTCTGTAAGAGGCTGCAGTTCAGCCCTGCTTGTTGTTTCTTGTTTTTCCCGTTGTCCTGTGCTTCGGTCCTTAGCTACCCTGACTAAGGGATTCCCTTTGCTCAATCTGAGGAAAGGAGTATCTTGTGGTGTGGTTCATGCATAGGGCATCTCCCTGAGTGAAACTTGTAAAGGTGGCATTAAAAGTTTCTTGATGAAAGACAGGCATTATACCAGCTCATTAGAAGAACTACATGTTGTATCTAGTGTGTCATTTGCTTTTCTGACTTCCAAGGAGACCAGCAGGTCGCTTAGAAATGCACTTTCCAGGACCCACTGAGTCACTGCAGCAGGCGGGTGGGTTGGCCCACTTTCTCCTGTCACCATAATTGAAAGGGCAGGGTTAATATCAGATATAGGAAAGTAATGACAGGTGTGTCCCAGTCAGGTAATAACTTGTCTGAGGCTGCTTCTGGTTGGGTACAGGGATGAGTGGTTTGAAAATCAAATTAATCATGAGTTAGCATGATCCCCTCCTGTTCTCACCCTTCCTACCTAGTGTAGCATCTGACTCACCACTGTTGGCTACCTGACAGCTGAAGACTAAGTCAGGATCAGACTAACAGAGATCAAAGGAGCAGCCTTGGTCCTGGCATCTGGGGGTGCGACAGATGTCCTGTCCTGTGGCTCTGCTGCTTTGCAGTCTCATGGTCTCAGCTGTTTTGAATTCTGCCTGGATCCCAAGAAACCAAAGGTGTAGACAGTGTTCTCCTGGCTCCTCTGCCTATGAAAACTTCCTTGCTCTGCTGTTAAAAAGATCTGCTTTGGTTGTTTATTTGTTCTTTATAGCCTGGAAGAAGATGCTCCTTGGAGTCAGACTGACTCATGCTAACTGGACATGGTGGCTGCCCATGGGAAGGGAGCTTGAGAGTATAAACAGGGTGGCAAGATAAGCCATTTTAATATCGAGCGTTCTCCATAGTTGTATTCTTCTGTTCCTGCCTCTTCTCCCAAAATGACACAGAAATAAATAAAATATTTTAAGCTGCTACTGTTCACATGCAAGATTAAGGAGATACTGTCAATGTGAAGCAAAGTTGGCCTTCAAAATATGGGTTGGTGGCATAGAATAGGAAAACCTAAGACATTTTATTTTGCTATTACTGCTTTTTATTTATCTTTAGTCTTTACACTTCTGAGATTTTATCTACTTTCACACAGTCTGCTGACTATTTGAACTACAATGCAAGGATGTTGAGGTTAGTTTTGAAAGAGCTCATCAGTTCTTAGATACTGCCCTGGTTTGCTGCTGCTTTAAAGGAACACAATGGTTAGATGGTTAGTGGTGATACTTTGAGGATGTACTCCAGCATCCCAATTTGCACAGTGGCCAGGGCATGGCAACACCTCTCCTTTTAAAAGCTGCAAAGGAAACTTCTTGAGTCTACATGGCAAAGGCAAGAGAGGAAATTCTTTATTATCAGATTCCTTATTATAAATATTTTAACTCAATAGTTAACCTATTTAGGTTTTCACTTGGCTTCCTCTCTTCTTCATGTGCAAAGTAGAAAAAATAAAATTAAAGAGAAACTAAACAAGGGGCAAGAAGTAGCTTGTCTGGGAGGTTGGAAGGGATATTTAAAGTACTGCCTTCAATACCTTTCCTTACAGGTTTAAAGCAGTATATTTATGTAGGCAGATATGCATATACCCCTTGTGGAAAACCAATTTAGATGTTTTGTAACTTGTAATTGAATGTTGGCAAAATATTTGAAGGGCAAATAAAAGCTTCCCTTTGTTCCGTGTAAGGCAATATCACAGCTTGGTTTTTTAAATATGGAATTGTTGTGTGCCCTAGAGAGGAAGTGGAGGTGCAGCTGACACAATTGCAAGTCCGCTTTGCTTAGAGGTTGCACAAATACAAATGGATAAAATTGTTCTTGCCAGCCCTGTGTGCAATAGTAGGTGCTTAACATTTGCATGTGTTGGCAAGTATTTTCAGGTGTATACCTTTAAAATCAGTAAGTTTTCTAAACAATCTCATTGTTTAGTATGAAAGTTATGTATTTTTTTCAATTCTGAAATGAAATTTGAATGTAGACATGTTATTTGCTTGTTTTTCATGACTCAAAAATATGGAGTGTGTTTTTCTTCTGTTCTTTTTATTTTTGTAACTTGCGATTTTAGCTTCATGATAGATCTCCTCCCCCCTGCAATTTTTGTTTCTGTTCATCCCTCCCTTTCTGAGATCTTGCTCTTTTGCACCCCAATATATTATTTTCATCTAAAGCAGTTCCAGTTTCCCATGAGGACAGATGGAAACCAGATGCTTGCTTTTTGGATATATTTTCAAGTTCAGTAACTTAGCATGGACTTTTATAAATAAATCTCTAAGTTGCTGAACAGCTAAAAGCCACCACCTATTTTTAAAATATTATTTTTGGGGACTGCTTCTCCAGACATTTGCCTTAATGATTCTTTGGGAGTGAGAAGGATAAAAAATTGTGGATTTCTACAGATGAATGAGATCATGATACCTGTGAAACTTTTGGGAAAAGTGTCAGCAATACAGGGATAAAAGTAAAACAGAAAAGATGGAAAGTTTTGGGCTTTATTTTTCTTATAATGATAGAGAACTGTTTTACCTGTCTATTTAGTAAAACAGATCTGCACAGGTATAGTGTGATTTTTAAAGGAATTTCTTTCCCTCTGTCTGTGAACTTACTAATTTAGGACAAAAGGCATTGAGATTTCTTGGCTTGGGAAGCGAAAGGAGGATTCTCCAGGTTGTTTACTCCTCTATTGCTATATTGCAGTGCTTTTGGGGTGGAAAAAATCTTTCTGGGTGCAGTAAGCTGGCAGTGAGCAGTTACTGTGCTTCTGATTCCAGCTCTTCCGTGGAAGAACGTGGCTGTTACAAACCAATAGATGAATTTCAGTGACGGCCATGGGTTTGAGTAGGTTTGTTGGGGTTTTTTTCCTAAACCTTTTTAAAGCATAGGGTTGCCCAAGTGTCACAGGTGAGGCTGGGGCCTCCTGGGTATTTTTGATGTCCTACAGGACTCAGAGACAAAATTTAGATGAGCCATAAGGCTGGGTTCTGCAGTTGGTAAACTCAAAAGCCATGACATTTATTTTAGCTAGCTGCCTGCCTGAGTCTGAATCTTTATCATACTGTCCTCCCTTATCTTTTTGGGTTTTCTTTCAGGAAGCATGAAGTCTAGGCTTTTAGCTTAAGGACAGCTAAAATTCTCATGATTTGAGATGGGGTAACAAGAAAAAAATGTTATGGACCATTTGAATTCTATTTTTCTAAGATGGTTTTTCAAGTTAACCAATTTGGAAAGGGTTTTCAGCAGTAAGACTAGCTTAGTATGCTTTTTTTCTTACTATTTTTTGTTTAATTTACAGGCTTCACTTTAGATGATGGTTAAAACTCATGTTTGAGTTCTATGAGTCATGGGTTCCTTGGGTGGATATTTTGTTTCCCTAAACCATATATGGATGAGCTTTAAGAAAACTATGATAAGAATGCATTCTGAAGTCTTACTTTTCTCCCAGCTTTAGTCATCATCATTCCCTTACATAGGTATTTTGCCTTTAGTTTGGTTCTTCAGTGATTTGCTTTTTTAGCAAAATAGAAGCTTGATTACCCTATGCTAGCTGAAAAAAGACAATAATTGGTTGAAAGACACCACAGCTTCGGAGTAATATTTTCAAAATCTGAAAACTTTTTTTTTTTGGCTGTAATTCTTTTTGTAATGCTATTTCTTATATAACTTGTTTCAGGGATGTCAAAACTAAGTGTTGGATGATTAAGGAAATAATTTCTTTTTAACTGAGAGAGTTGAGACACAGAAAATTTACAGAACTCAGTTGAGGCTGTATGGCTAGGAATATATAAACAAACTGTATATTAGTAGTTCAAATGCTATTCAAAACCTTTGGCAACTTATTCCCCAATGCTAGTTTGTTACTTTCAATCATAAATACTAGTTTTCAGTAATTATGCCTGAAAACAAACGAGGTGAAACACAGTGCCTCCCAAACAGACATTCCCTTCTCTTGTTTGGCCATGTCACTAAGCTTTGAGGTGGCAGCTGTTCCAGGTGGCTCACTCAGTAGAGCCCCACATAGCCCAGTGAAACTTTAAACAATCCTGGAGAACTTTCTGTTATTGACCATGGCATTTTGTGCTGTGCATTGCAATGCAGTCAGCTGAGTCATCTTAAGTCCTCCTGTTTTACCTTGCCCTGAAATCAAGTGGTATTGGGTTAAAACATTGTTCAAAGAATTCAAAGCTAATAAATGATGCTGGGTTTTTTCCATCCAAAGGTGGTTGTATAAATCTATGGACTTATTGGAAGCAAGGTAGGAACCTTTTGCTCCTAGTTTAGGAACTGAACAGGTTTAGCTAGCTAAGCCATGCCTTTGGAAAGCCTGCCCACACACTAAATAAATGGAAGGGGTACAGCTCTTGCTTCCAGCTGAAAGTCAGAGACTCGTTGCACATAGCACTTTGCTCGTCAGGTAGCAATTAGGTGAACCACAAAACATGCTGCAGCCAAGTGAATCCAGCAAACTAAAGGCTTGCCTGGAAGTTCAAAGGAGAGTTGCTGGGATGAAAATGGAAGGTTGCAGGGTAAAAACCAGAGTTCAATGACTTGTACAGGATGATACCTACCCCTCTGCCAGGAAAATGGGTGGGACTGAGGGCGAGTTAAGCAATAGAAATAGCAGCCTTTCTCACATTGTGTACCTTAGAGTTTTGCTGGGAATCTTTAGAGCTGCAAAAGATTTGTCAAGGCTGTGCAGTTTCTTGAGGCTGCTGCAGTAGGTAGCATAGGAACATAAATACAGTAGTAAATATAGATAGTGGACAATGGCAAGTGCCAAAGGCAGATTATTATTTACTGAACATCAAAATATTTCCTTCAACTTTAAGTTTAAAGACGTTTTTTCACTTCAGGTACATTCTCCTCTGACCCCATATAGTTAACATCACCTCAGGAAGTTGAAAATCAAGCAAAGGGAGGTTGAAGAAGAAACATTCAATGTGTTGGGTTTTTTGGGTTTTTTTGGGGTTTCTTTTTATTTTATTTTTAGTTTGTTTGCCACCAGGGAAATGCAAAATATCACCTCTGAGCTTCAGCAATTGCAGCCATTTTACCATTATGGTTTTGAGGTTTTGTTTAGGTACTGTATCATGGTGGGTTAAACCAAGGGCAGTCAGATTAGGGGGATATTTAAAGATGTCACCTTCTTTTGTATGAAAATGAGGAGGCCATCATCAAGTAATTGTCTCTCACAAGCTGGGAGCCTGTAAGTTCAATTTGGGATAAATTTTCAAATTCCTACCCTCATAGTCCAAGTTCTCAATGGAATAAGGGTTGGTCAGGTTGCTTGGGAGAGTAGCTCAGGTGTTATAATCAGGAGAATCTGATAAAGAGCTGGGGAAGAGATAAATTGGAGCATCACTGTTTGAAGGGTAGTGAGTGCTTGTGGTGGAGGTTTGCACCTGAGAGTCCCTCATGGAAATGGAGGGAGGAAAGTTTTGGATCCTAGAAGTTCCCTTCTGTTTGCAATGGATCAAGTGGTAACTAAAGTGTCTTAATTGGTCATCTTGCTTTTTTGCCTTAACCAGTGAGAAACATCTGTGCCATTGCTTTATAGGAATTGTTGCATAGCACAGACATCTGACAAATACAGCAAGAAGTAATTCTGAATTTGACTCTTAGTTTGTTTCTTAAAAATATTGGTATTTTTCAGACAGGGAAGTAAAGGTGGAGTTTTGGTGATTTTTTTTTTTTTTTTTTTTAGTAATTTTGCTGTCCCTATAGATGTTTGTTGTAAAGCCCAGAACCATGCATATCTTTCAGTTATGTTGGGATTAGCCAAAAAATAAATGTTTATCACATGTTTTTATTATATGGACTGCATTCTTTAATTCCTAGATTTAAGATCAATATGAAAATACTTGCCTTCCATTATAGTTCTGCTATAGCAATTAAATCACTCTGATGCATAACGATGCTTTTAGAAAATAAAGATTAAATTGTTAAAGCAAGAAAATGTAGTGCAAAAACATGAGTTTTAAAAGTGGCTTTACACAAGCAGATCATTAGAAAGGTAATAGCTTTGGCTTGATGTTTAGGTGTACAGTAGTTTAGAAGCCTATTTTCACTCTATTATAAAACTAAAGTAAAACTAATCTGTATTCTAGTTTAGGTCTGACACAATTGATTTCTGTCTGTGAATACAGGAACAGTGAAGGTTTATTCAGATATATTTCTCCTGAAATGGCGTAATTCAGTAGGAAGTATCTGGAAATTAGATAATCTTACTTGATCTTGGCATGTGCTAGATGGACAGTGTGCCTCAGTATGCGAGGTGAGGACGGGTTTGCAGTGCTCTGCCCAATGGATGAAAGACATGATAATGATAAACGACTGCTTGTGATTTAGAATAACTTTCTGAAATACCAATAGCTTTCTCCTGTCTTACAGAATTTTTAAAAAAGCAAAAACTGAGTTGAGGAGTATCTTTGTGGGCAGCAGGGAATTGCTTAATGAACTCCACATTGTTCAGTTCATATGCTCTTGCTGTAAGCAAGAAGTAACATTTGCAAGCTGAAATTTAATACAGAAAACATCTAGGCTGAGTGAGGTCGTGACTAGTGTTACTAGGAGTCTGACTGTTATTTAACAGCATTTTCCAGGTTGCAAACCCATTTAAGTTAGTTTTGCTTTAAGTTGATTTGTATTCTGCATGTTGCAAAGCCTTTTCATTGCTACTGAAGGGTGGAAGCAGAACATGAGATGTGTGCTCAAACACCCCCACACTGAAGAGATCTCTAGTGACATCGGTGCTTCTAAGGAGTAGATTGAATACATTTCACAAACATTAAATATGTGTATTTTAGGAATGTAGGAACACAACTAAGCTAACCTTCACTATGAAAGTCTAAAAAATCTCTTGAAAGCCACAGGAGTTAATTTTGCTGACTATGAATATCTCGGTGATGTACAATAGATCTTCTGCTTAAGAGGTACAAGACTTCCTACACGAGGGGAAAGCAGTCTCCACTGACAGTGCAATATTAAGTCAACCTTTCTGTGGTAATTATATGCCAGGTGCTTTGGGCTACACCATCGTTGTCAAGAGCTGTTGTGGCTTTGTAAGTACAATCCAGGTGCTTTTTACTTTTCATTATCTCTTCTCTTCACACAGGAGATGCTGAAAGGCGTGTTGGTTTCTGGGGGTGGGGAGGAAAGGGCATTGGTTTGGGGTTCAGTCTGGGTTTGTTTCAGAAAAGGGCAGAAATGGAGCTATGGAATAGTTCAGATTTTGAAGGCTGATAGGAAAGCAATGTTGTTTGCTCTTAGTGTGATTTCCTGGCTAAGTTCTGCTTCTTAGTTTTTCTGAGGAAAAGGTTCATAGCTGTGTTTCAGGAAGCTCTTTTGGTTACTGCTTTCCTCCCATTTATAAATAATCCCCGGAGGGGACCGTAGGGTTGTTTTTTTTTCTTTAATGAGTTACAGAAAACCATCAGAAAAGTGATATTCCTAGGTTTTTGTTATATTTTGTTTCATTTGAAGTGATTTTAATGAAGTATTATTCTCCAGGAGGCCTTTGATGCAATTCTGGCTTTCATTTCCTTATTTTCTAATGGACTTCCGTGGTATTCATGGTGACAGTCACCAATATCCCATAAGCACTGCAGCATAATTTAGAAAAACAGTTTTTTCTTTCTCTAGTAATATTACCTGCTGTAGGCAGTGGCTAATTACAGCTATTTTAAGATGCTATATTACTTGCCAAATGTTTTCCATTAGTGATCTCACTATATCAGGTGGGTTTTTATTTGTCAGAACTGATACAGTGGTTAAGCGTAGGTTTTAAATTTTTAGTTCCTTTTCTGTTTTTGCAGCAGACTTGGCTGGGCTTCAATGTTTTATTTCCTAAAACTAGACGTTTCCTCTTAAGCAGATAACCTTTATCTGCCTTTCACATAGTCAGATCTGATCTTTACTTGATAGCCATCAAGGCTCTGAAGACTTCAATAGAAGATGCTAAGAAAAATAAAGTATCATGATGATAAATCAGGGGTGACTGTTACCAGTAATTTTTGTTTAGTTCCTTGTGAACTAAAGTTCATGTTCTCCCCTCAAATATTCTCTTGTTAAGAGCCCTGTAGGCAAATACTGCTTGTTGCAGTTCTTTTTACATTTTGTTAATGATGTAGATCTGCTTTCAACTGTTAAATAATATTTAGGTTTTGGAGTGCACATAGGTTTCATTTCCCAAAGTGAAGTTTCCTACAACAAAATAAAACTAGAGGAAAGGTGTGCACCTGAGTGTTCTGATGAAACACTGTAGAGTTTCACTGCCCAGTAAAATAGACCTGAGTTTTTCATCTTCTAATGCTGCTGTTATTTCAGTATTAGAAGTGAAATCCAGCTTTGCCTGATGATTGGGTAACAGAGAGCTGTGTATAAATTGGTGTGATTTTTTTTTTTTATATCCCTACTGCCTCACATTTTCTAACGGGGTGTGTTTTGGCCTGACACTGAATAGGATGTGTTTCAGTGGATGTGTTCTGGACTGAACACTAAGCCTGAAAAATAGCAAGAGAATTGAAAACCGTGGGGATTGCTTTGTCTGAGAGGAGTGTGTTGTATCAGTGAACCTGTTAGTCTGGTATCCAGACCCGCTGTGGCCGCTTTGCAATGATTCAGCGTGGGTATGAGAACTAAACCGTGCCTTGTAACCCCTGTGTGGTGAGAACCCGGGTGCTTACACAAGACATGTGGGCTTGATTATCGTAAACACTTGTAACTAATAATTAAACCGGGGTCTTATAGGCGTTGTTTCATGTATCTATCAACATAACTCTCATCCCAGACAGGTTAACAACATCAAGGTGTTTGTGCTGTGTGTAGATGAAAAGTATTTTCTCACACTGATTT
>QWTY01070043.1:2386-12462 GCA_008033365.1 Pseudorectes ferrugineus | reverse complement strand
AGCTACTGTAACCTAAGCATAGTGAAAATAGAAATGCCAACCTATGGAAACGCTTGAGCTGTTTTTAAAGGATAATTGTCATTGAAGTTCATACACGGAGCCAGTGGAAGACTTCTCATTGTGGGAGGTGAGAATAAAGGTCATGCATCCAGTTTCCTTATACTGTAAAGCAAATCTGAAAACGCTGTAGAGCAAAACAGATTCCCTTTGAGGCCCTCACAGGTACCTAGCAGGTGGTTCTCACATGGAGATTTCTTTTTCTTAAGTTATGAAAAGAAGAGATGGAAAAGGACAGTCCATACCCAGAGTGTTTTTTCTAACAGTTACACAGCAAATTAGCCAGCATTTTAAAAAAGTTAGAGACTTAATTCTGTGGAGGAGTTAAATTTTTTTTTCCATTTTTGGAACTTTTTCTGTGGTAAGAGTGACGCTGTATTCAAGGATGTAACATTCCAGACTATGATGCAACTGTAACAGTTGAAGTGAAAACAGACAGAAGTTAAATTCTCAAGTGCATCCAACTTTCTTAAAAAGACTTTCAAACTTCTATTAATATCTGTCTTAAAAACAGAAATGTATATAGGAAAATGATTTAAATTAAATAAAAAAGTTTTGTTGGAACTATGCACCACAGCAATAATCTCACTGAAGTTATGATTTATTGCCAAATTTTTTGAGGGTTACCTGGACCAGGGAATATTTGTACAGAAGTCTCCTCAGTGCAAGTTTGAAGACTCCTGAAGTGACCACTGGAAGACATTTCTGTGCATTTATCCAAGTGGTAGTTTGGCCTGAGAGTTCCAAAATAATTCAAACCAGTTTAAAATACTACTTGATACAGAAATCCTGAAAAAATGCTGCCTTGAAAATCAATCACCCTCAAGTTCCTTAAATAAAACTGAATCAGCTAGCTTAAGTTCACATGTGGTTTTCAAAACTGTGCTCACTTTGCTATTTTTCAGTCCATAATCGAAGATGGAAGGAGGAACACAAACTACAAAGGTTTTTGAACGGTTAAAAATCAGCATAGTAGTTCAGGTTCTGCTTTCAGCACAACAAATCAGCCATGAATATGTCACCAGCCATGAAAGCTGGATGCCAAACAATTGAGAAACATCTGGTGCATTCCAGAAGCACAGCTTATGTCATCTGTAATTTTTCAGGCTGACATTATAACTAAGCATTAACTCACTCTTAAAGGACTAGCAATACCAAGCTTCACCGGAAGCAGAAAAGCCAGCAGCTTGTCAGAAATATCTTGATATTTTCCTTGCATTGAAAAAGTTGTCAGTATGAATAACTAGAAACATCAAACACTGAACACTTTGTATTACGCTGCTTCACCTCTCTTGTTTTGTTTTTCAAGTCCCTGAAGTCAGTCTTTGGACCACTTGAACCACCTTTCCTCCCCTTTTCTTCAGGAAGAGATCATCAAGGTTTGAAGGGGAGAGAAACCAAGAGTTTTTGCAAACCTCTGCTAAGTTTTTGCAGGTTCCTTGCACTGTTCTTTCGTCATGTTCATATTTCACTACTTTTTTTTTTTCTAATTTTGCTTGTTTTGCTTCACAGCGGGGACATACAGGTTGTTAGCACAGACACTTGTCACAAGTGCCACATTTAACACATGGTTCTACTGGCAACAACTTCTATTACACTGTTTGAACACTGGTTTAAAGTTGGGTTTTTTCCTTCCCTTCTTGTCCCTTCACACGGTTGATTTAAATCCCTATCACTTCCACCTGTCCATCTAATAGAAGCTCAGGACCTTAAACTAAGGAGGAATTCTGAAGAGTTAAAAACAAAAGAATTCAAAAACACTGGATTATGTCCAAAATCTGATTTAAAAAATCCAACACAAAGAAACATGCATAGCAGCACTTCGTAGCAGAATCTAATACAGTATTTTGGATGTTAACACCCAGTCCATTGCCAAACACTGGGGCAAAGTTTGCCCTGCAGAGACATCTTACTGGAGCAATGCTTTGACTGTGCTGGGAAGAGACCTGCCAGCTCTGTCCAGCCAGCACTGACTGCAATCAATACTCATCCTCCTACTTCACAAATTGTATGTCTCTTCTTCAGAAGACTTCTACGTGTATCAGGAACTCACAGAGCACATGAAAGATGGACTAAACCACTCTTACTCAGCAGTCTTAATTTTCACTCTACCAGAGCACAAGACATGCAAGTCATCTGCTGCCCCTGGGGCTGTGAGTGGCATCAACAGCGCTGACAAGTGCCATCCTTTTTGACACCACTGCTTGGGGAAACCTTTAAGAGACAGCAGAAGTGCTACCACAAATCATCTGAAAGCTGTCACCCAAAACACTCTTACAGGACAGATTTTATTTCACAGAAACTTACGACAGCCTCTGAACTGTGGGTTCACTCTGAACTGTGCTCAAGACCAGCATTTTGTGTTTTCACCGTGTGCTTCAGAACGCAAGCTCATTTAGATCATTTCCTCTGCTTTAATTCAGCAGTGTTCCCAACAAGCCTCAATTGCTTCCTGTGCATCGCTGCTCAACACCTGCCCCTGCAGCAGCAACACAAACTCCACCCAGAACTCTCTAAGTATTATTTCTGCTGTTTCTATGGAGAAGATGCACACGTGCAAACATCACACATGAATGCTGGAGTAGCAGAAAATCTGCCTGGTTACCTGCCTGGCTGCAATTGACTATCACAGGAGACACCCACAAGAGCTACAAACAGAATTAGCTCAGAACCACTGTACAGCAGCACCTCAGCCATCAGCTTTAAATTTTCATGTCTTCCTGCAATTACACACCTGAAAGCCAGAAACTGTCCTTCCATGTCTCTGGCAACTGGCATCGGAAAAACTATTAGGGCCCTTTTCTTTACACAACTTACTGGGACTAGTCAATACAAAACTGCTGTAGGTTCATTTACAACTTTTTGGAGAACTTGGGTGTCCTACAATTTTGGTCTTCTATGAAAGCACTCATCTATTGTCTTGACAAAAAGCACAATTAACAGTGCAGACATACTAACCTCATTTTGTGGTTGATGCTCATTTGTCAAAGTTAAATACAAGAAGCAGGTGTCTACATAAAAGAACCTCATCTGTTCAGCAATTTTACTTGGAAATACAATAACTGCAAGTATTGTATTTCTAAGCTACCTTTAACTCCTACCTGTTCTGCATTGTATTATTTTAACTCTGAACATGTGAGAACCAGCCTGAAGCTACGTTCAGCAAAAGGAGACGAGTGCTGCTGGTGACAGCCATTAAAAGTATGCAGGTAGGACCCATCCCCAGAGGATTTGTTAGCCATGAGAGAATTCTACTTCTGCTCTACAACCGGCATATTGGTTTCCTTGAACAGAAATTGCCTACAGTATGCCAGAGAAGAGTAAAATTAATTTACCTAGTTTTTGGGAGAACAAGTGCCAAAAGTGTCTGCCCACCTAAACCTCCCCCAGCATCAGCCCAGCCATCCCTATGCTGCTGAGACAGCTACACCAATTCTGCACACTTCTTCTTTAGTTGCCAAGTATGTACTTGTACTCAGACTCCTGCAGGTAAACGTTCTTACCCCCCCACCTATTGAAGTAATGCATTAATGGGCATTTTGGGTCATTTCTGGCCATAGTAGAGGAGCTGATGGGAAGCCTCACTTTTGACAGGAGGATGCATATGGTGGCTGTCAGGTGCTGATCCATGCTTTCCGTACAGCTGCCCTAAGTGACATCCCTACCAGAGAGCCCAGCACCATAACGGAGAAGGATCCTCTGCCAGGAGCTGCTTCACCAGTGAAACACCACCATTTAGTACAGGGGAGGAGAAAAGGAAAGAACAAAAGCCAGCCAGACCTGCCCTTTACCACCCACTCACTCCACCAGTGAAAGAATTAAAGGGGGAAAAGGCTGAAGCGAAGCCCTGCCCCTGCTGTCACCCACCAACACAGCTGCCAACAACACTCTCCTCAAATGCACCTCCTGCGGAGACACGGGCACCCTGCACTGCAGGCTGGGCAGGGAGATGGGCTCCAGACCAAGACCTTCCCAGGATCACAGCAAGGGCCAAAGGAAGCAAATAGACCCGAGAGCATGGTGCTGGAAAGCACCTACACTGCAGCCACTAATCAGTAAACAGGCCAATCAACATAGTCACTTTTTATTATAGCTGGAGATAATTGTCAGGAAGTGGTTAGATTAAAAAAGTACATACAAGATTTCCTCACAAGATACTCTCCTCACATCATCTGATTTGGATTCTCTGAACTTCACTCTGAAACACCAACTCTGTTGATGCTCTTTCCAGCGCTCACATTTGCACACAGCCTGAAATAACTTGCCAGTGTTATCAACTCGCTTTTAGAGGATTTGGTGTGTGAATGGAAAGAGCCTTTAAAAACAAGTAAGGTGAAACAGAGATCATTCCAAGACATTATTCCATCACACCCCATTCAGAAATAATTGTGGAGCTCCTGCCAGCCTTACCATAACCCAGAGCCGCAGCACAGACAGCCCAGTGCCAGCAGAGAGAGTGCAAGCTTCTCACAAGTATTTTAGTGTGCCATGCTTTCACATCCAGCACCTTCAAGGATCAGGAGAAAAAAGCTATTTTCATTTTCCCTTGAATCTCCGATCTTTAGTGACTACATATAGCTTTCAATGATTACCTTGTTACTCTTTTTAAAACAAAGTTTCTCAGCTAGCAGTGACCATTAGAATCCCCAATTTAGACTATACACACCACGAAGTATTAGATAACCAAGAAATATTCAGCTGAATAACTTGCCTGTCTACATTTTTAGGTATACACAAAATACCTGCAGCCTTACAATAATTTTTTTTAAAGAGCCTTGGACAAAAGCAGAAGCTAGCTGCACCTAAAAAGGGCCTCAGACAGTATCCTCCTCAACTCCTTTTGCACCAAAAGGCACTCATGACTGGAGGGCTGCAACTTGCAGTATTTCTCCTGCCCCCCCCCCAAAAATTTTTTTTAAGAGCTTCATAAAAAAAGAAATTAAAGATATTAAAGTAATTGCACACTTTCAGAGTTTTCTAATGCACTATAATATTAATGGATGTGTTGGGCTTTTCTAATCATCATTCAGAAAGAAACTGTTCTGGAAAATAGTAAGAAGTGCCCTTCCACAAATTCTTCTTATAAGCTGTGGTTCTAACTCAGAAATAAAACTATATTCCCATTCCCTTCAAAAAGCATTATATATTTTTTATAAACATCTTGTGAGTTCTGGTCTCATTTCCCCATTTCCAGCACTAAGCTTAAAAGAACATAATTAGATGCACAGATAAAGCACAGTTATCTGTGGTTTGGTCTTTTTTCTAAAAACAATATGCTCCTGAAAACATTTTCTTCCCATTGCACCCTTTGAGAATGATTTTTTTTTTTAAAGAAAGTCTTGTACTTTTGAAATCGCTGCCTATTTTCTATGTCATTTTTCCAGAAGCAAAATTACTATTGCCTTTTCCCATACTTTTATTCTGGAGGGCTGATCCTTTAGAGGTTAGATGAGCTAACAAAAAGCCAAGGACATTATCAGTTCCAGCACTTAGCCAAAGCCTGACTTTCATCCCACCTCTGTGATCCTGTTTCCGCATTATTTAAGGAGAAAATACTGCAAGTCATGAAGCTTGCTTCATAATGACAGGCTGCTTCAGAGACAAGAAAAATATTGTGCAATTTGTTTTCTGCAGTGAAAAAAACTGACCTCATATTTCTCATACCCTCCCTACTGGGAGTTTAGTTTTTTCTCTTTTAAAAGTTCAGGTGATTCTAGTGGATTCTTTTTATAAAGAAGTCCACAGAACACTTCTGGCAAGCATGAAGTAGCAGACTGTGATGCAGGGGTTGAAATTCTTGTGCCAGATATGCTTGTGGGTTTTCTTGGCAACAGACCACAGCTACTTATCATTTAACTATGCCCTCAGATGATGTTTCTCACTGACTTGGGAAGACCCATATCCTGGGGTTGGAAATTAAAAGCGAAGAATTTAAATTCAAGAGTAATTTGGTGCAACTTCTACCACAATGTAGCAGCTGTACCGACAGGTTCGGGGGTTTCTTTTTTTCCTTTATTCCTTCCTTTCTTAAGCCTGAGAAAGACACTAAAACAAAGTCATGGGAGCAAGAAGGAAAAGAACTATTTGAGATCAACTAATCTTAATCACACTGAAGTTTTCACATGTTTTCTCCAGCAACAGACAAGCTAAAGAATGTCTGTTCGGGCCGTACAGCCACGTACTTCAACAGCCACTGTTCTTCCTTCCCTGTTCAGCTGCTGATGGTTTAGGACAGTGGTGCTGTAGCAATGCTCAGTGTGGGTCTCCTGATATTTCTGATAACAACTTACTGGCAGAGTCTCCCATAAAAGCCTCAGGGTGTAATTGAGGCTCGTAGCTAACACCCCTCCGCAAAACGCATCTACTTCCACTGACAGCTACCGGGAATATTTCCAAACCGCTGTCTTTGGTGCTCCTTGGGGACCCACTATCTAGCCAATAAATAAAGGGAAGCCAGAAGTTTCCTTCAAACACACTATAGCAAAGATAGGAACTTGCGGCTAATGCATGCTGGAAAAGAAGAAACTGTCTTACGAGGCCTAGCATTACAGTCTCCAAGGGAAAAAAATGGGGGAAAAAAGGTATTATTACTGTATGACCTTAACTTGAGGGATATTGAGTCAGTGTTGAAACAACCTCTCTTTTCTGCAGTTCTTCTGAGTTACCCGTGAGAAGAGAATAAAGTCAGTCCTTATCCATCATTTACAAATTTAGCAGAAGAGATCAGTGTCTCAATTTCCACCTGACTGAGGGACTTGAAGAGAAAAAAACCACAAACAAACAACAAAACCACATAATAAAGTAAACACTGATTACACTTCACTGGAAACATGTACTATCAAGTTTAAATTTCTACATACTGAGGTTTAAAAATGGTCTTGCAAATTGCAACAACCCCCCCCCCCCACCGTTTCTGCTTTAGCATTTCTGAATTAATTACCTGGTGACAATTACACAATTTATTTTTATGTTCAACACCAAAACGCTCCAACTCTCACAGTTTACGAGAGCACAGAATTTACCGAGCAAGAATGTGTCTGACAAAAGCGAAGAGATGTAACCCACAGTTTAAACAATGCTCAATATTTCGCTGAGAACAATTAAACACCTTCTCATCATCATTTCCCCTATTCTGGGGGTTGGTGGAAGGAATGGGGGGTTTCTCGCGGCCCCAGGAAGCCCGAAGGCCCCCCCGCAGCCCGGCACAGCCCGGCCGGGCGCTGACACCGTGCCCGCTCCAGCGCTGCGCTGTCGCGGGGGTCGCGGGGGGGCCGCCTGCTGCATCCCGCTGCCTGCGGCTGCAGAAACGCGCTCCCAGCACGCCTACGGCCAGCCAACACAATGGAAACGCAGCCGTGAGGGACAGATTCATTTTATTGTTGAGACAGCGCTACGGTACAACCGAGTGGCCCGGTGCGCCAGGCCGCCGCGCCAGGGCGGTCGGGGCAGCCCCCTCAGCGGCCCCGGCTGCGCGGACCCACGGCCGCCCGCGGCGCTCGGTGCGGGCCGGCCGCAGCCCGCTCCGGGCCGGGACACGGGGCCGGGCCCGCCGCGGTGCCGCTGCCCGCGGCCGGGCGGGCTCCGAGGCGCTGCGAGGCACCTTCAGCGGGGAGGGGCGCGGTGCCGCCGTACTCACCGCGCGGGCCGGCGCGGAGCCGCGGCCGCACTTCCTGCGTGCTCGGAAATGAGCGGGCGGGACCCTCCGCCGCGCCGCTTAAAGGGGACGGGCCGGCCGCCCCCGACCGCCCCCGGGGCGGGACCGGGTCCCCCGCGCAGTCCCGCGGGGGAAGCGGGGCCGCCGCCGCCGCCGAGCGGCAGCAGGGAGGGGCCGCGGGACCTCCTTCCCTCACTCCGCCCTGCGGCGCCTTCGCTCCCCGCTCCCCTGAGGCGGGGCGCGCCGCGCTCGATGAGCCCCGGGAGAGGCGAGAAGTCCGTGTCAGTCCGTGTCAGTCCGTATCTGCGGGCGAGAGCCGGGAGCGTACCGATGCGCCCTCCGCAGCTGTGCCGGCAGCGCCCGCCGGGCGGTCCCCTCAGCGCCGCGGCCGCACCGAGCGCGCCCGGAGCGCTGCCGGCCCGTGGCCCGTGCGCTGCCCGCTCGCACCGCTGCCCACCCGGACAGAGACACTGCCCGGCCCCTCCCTGGGAACAGCCGCGGCACGGCCCGAGCACAGACAGCACACGCTGCTCTGCCAGCCCTGGAGCTCCATGGCTCGCAAAGGTCCAGCAGCAGCACAGTGATGCTGATTTCTCAAATGTTAGCAAAACCGTGAAATTGTGATGTAGCCTGTATGGTGGAAAAAACAAGCAGAATTTACCAATAATTATTTTCTACTTATCCAAATATTTATGTACAGTTCTGTATTTCCTAAAGAACATTTTTGACAATATAATTTTTTCTTAATTATTAGTTTTCTGCAGGGCTTGACCTGAAAGGAAGCCAGGCTCAGGAACTCATGCAGCTTTCCAGCCACGTGCATGAATAGGGGCCTGTAACAGTTTAAAAGGGTAAAGCTCAGGAAGCAGGTAAGGTAGTAATGTTCTTCCACAACTATGTATCGAGTGTTTTTGGTCCCTCTCAGAAACAGAGTCAGAGAAAGCCAGTAAAGCCTTATTCTGTAAAGACGTGCACCCCCTAACTTGACATCACTCTGTTGATGAGCCTGACTGCTCACCTGCCTGAAAGGTGGGCGCTGAGGGCTTTCCAGAATGGAGCCCTCAGTGGTCTGAGCAGCAGAGGCTGCATCCTCTGTCACATTATTGCTCTGTCGAAGTCTGCACCCCATTTAGCACAGAGCAGCCCTTGGTCTTCAGGCAGGCAGAAACCCGTTTGTTGATAAATAGCTACACCACACAGCGTGGGAGGGGGCTGGGTGTCCAAGGACTCTGTTCCGTCTAAATTTCAAGCCCTCAGACAGCAAAGATCTTTCCAGGAAATACCTTAAATGAACAGGGAAAGGACATTTGGCTGGTGTGAGCAGCCATCCCTCCAGGCACTTTCCTATCCACTGAAACTTGTCACGATGCTAGATCATCATTTTAGGTATTCATCAAAAATATACTTGAAAAGCATATTCATAGAAGAGAGTTATCACAAGGTTTTAAATATTCACATATGCATTTCTCAAACTAGGCAAATGTGGCTTCATTACTCTTTAAAACAGTATGTAAATATACTATTTTAAACCTGACCTCATGCAAAGTTTCAGTATTGCATGCTAGAGATGACTGTTGACTCTCAGCACCTGCTTGTCTTTGTTGTGGATAACGTGTGGGAGTTTAGCAGACACCCATGACACTCTGGAGACTGCAGTGTTCTGTAGACATAATATTATTGGGACTACAAGAAGATAACGGAATGGAATAACTGAAATTGCTGATTTTGTTAACTGACACTACAATGCTGATCTGAAACAAACTGGCAACCCTGTAGCATGCACTGGTTGGCCTACAGAGAGCAACCAGATTCTGAATATTGTTCTTCAGGCTTCCCAGGTACCACCTTTCTGCACACAAGCCTGTTGCTGCTGTGTGGGGAGAGCTCCACAGGGCCTTCCAGGAGATTATACACAGAATACCTTTTCTTCTTCTCTAAGTGCCAGTTTCCTCTGTTTACCACAATTTCTTCACTACCAGAAAGCTTGGGTTTTTTCCAGATTGAGAGAAGGAAAAAATAGATTTCTTAACCTCTAGTGGGAACAACATGGGTATTCATAGTCATCTCTGTATAAAAGGTCTGCCATGTCAGGAAAAATGATGGGTTTGCAGTGATGTTATGTATAGTTTCCTGATTCTTCTATCAGAACGAGCTGTTCTAAGATTAGACATTCCTTCATAACTCAGACCTTTATTTATGCTGACAGATGTTATAGTTCCTATTTGGTGTTAATCTTACAGGCCTACAGAGGAATTCCCACATTGTTTGTGAATAAAGCTGGCAATAAAACATTTAGGAAATGTCTGTGTTTCAGGATACAATTCATTTCAGCCTGGGGATGTTTCTTAGACAGGTAGTTGCAGAC
>QWTY01070016.1:0-17453 GCA_008033365.1 Pseudorectes ferrugineus | reverse complement strand
CCAGCAGGGCAAGGGAGGTGATTCTGCCCCTCTGCTCTGATGAGATCCCAGCTGGAGTGCTGTGTCCAGCTCTGGTGCCCCCAGCATAAGGACAAGGAACTGTCAGAGTGAGTCCAGAGAAGGCCATGAAGCTTATAAGAGGACTGAGACATCCCCTATGAAGACAGGCTGAGAAAGTTGTAGTTGTTCAGCATGGAGAAGTGAAGGTTGAATGGAGATCTCACAGCAACCTCACAGCAGGGATCTGAAAGTGGCCTACAGGGAAGCCAGAGAGGGGCCCTACAGAAACTGTAGTGATAGGACAAGGAGTAATGGGTAGAAATTGAAATTTACTGTGAGGGTGGTGAGATGATGGAAAACATTTCCCGGGGATATTGTGGGTGCCCCAGCCCTGGCAGTGTTAAGGGCCAGGCTGGATGAGGTCTTGAGCAGTCTGGTCTGGTGGGAGGTGCTCCTGCTCATAGCAGGGGGAGTTGGGACTAGATGATCTTTAAGGTCCATTCCAACCCCTTAACATCCTATGAGTCCATGATTCTATGATAACTGTGACCCACTTCCAGGAACACATCTTACCTCTGGTAACACAGGCAGTGGCCTTCCCTCAGGCTTCTGTCCCACCTGCCATACTTTCTTGTGCACTCTGGGAACAACTTCCAAAGCAGAGCCAGCTCACCAACTAAACTCATCCAACAGGGTTCTGTGTCCTGACAGAAAGAGGGGAGCTGGCAGACACAGAAGTGGAAATGTTTTCACACAGAAGTGGAAATGTTTTCCTCCTCTGCTGAAGGGATTCAAAACAATGACAAAAGTGACCCAGACTAACCCCCAGGAAAGTTGACGGAGATGAGTGAAGCCCTTCACTGCACCAGGAGGTACTCAGTAATATTGATCACAAGGTTAACATGTTAGCCCAGCACTTCAACTTCGGGGTGAAGGGTTGAAAGGCACAGGAAGAGAATATTAAGGTAAGGATATTGATGTGACAGAGCTGAAGTCAGGAAGAGAGACAAAATCATGCATCAGCTTTCCTCAGAGGTAGCTCAATGACTTAGCTATGCATGTGTCATTTATCCATTATATATTTTTTCCTCATTCAGGTGGAGAACCTGCATTAATTGTTAAATGCATTATTGTTAACAATGTGAGGGTGTTTCCTGCTCATTCAATAACTCCTTGCCAGGCCAGTAAATCTTTGGCTTTTGGCCTCACAGTGTTTATTTGCAGTGGATACCTTTGGGTTAAATCACTTTTGGGCACCAGGCAGCTGAGACGGCTTCTCACAAGCAAGATGCGCTGTGTCTTCCCACACAAAGCACACAGGCCACAGAGGGAGCTTCAGGTAAAGAGGTCAGCCACAGCCATCCATGCTCAGATGATGGACTCTGCCTGGGAGGAAAGAGGACTCTTCATTTCCTGAGCTCTCACTGATGTTTCTTCCACCTGAGGTAGGGAGGAGAGGAAAACAAGAGTCTGTTCATTAAAGCTCGTTATTTTAAAAGTAACACCTGCTAGGCACTTCAACCAAATTCACAGATCTTCCTGGAAAGGAAAATGAGTTGTTATTGCTCAGCATAACAACCAGGAAAGGCAGAGATTCCTCGCCTGTGGAGCCCTCTAACTAATACCATCTTCAAGTAAACTTGAAAAAGGGATTAGATAACGCCATGGGATAATTATAACTACAGATTCAGTGCTTTAAAATCTGATGTATGAAGGGTTAATCCAAAATTATATAATATACTGCAGTGTCATCATGACAATAATTTATAAATAACTGACTTCAGCTTTGCGGGACAAAATGGTGGCAGTATTATGAAATCTGTACAGAAACTGACTGTAACATATTTGATATGAATGGTTTATTGGAGGTGGGCTGTTGCCTGCAGTGGTACAGTTAATCTTCTGTTGTTAGCCCTAATTGTGAAGGGTTTTCTTAAATCATCCTAATAAAAGCAGTGTTTTCCATCTGTCTCTGGGAGTCAATAGCTCTTAAACACCTTTACTATTTGGATCTACAGCTGAAAAATTTGCATGTGAATACTTTTAACGACAAATTAATTCATGACAAGTTTTAGTTGGCCTAAACTCACATCCATTGAATGAAATTGCCCTGTAAAAAAATTGGTTTGATCATTTCATGCTTGCACCATTAAATACACTGTTTCCTAAGTAGCCAACCTTACTCACAGTCTTTGAGGTGAATTATACTTTAGAAACCCTGCAAGTAGGACATGTCCCTCCTATCAAGTATGTGCCTTTCAAAAGCATTGGCTCCACCAGTGCTGGAGGAGTTGGTGTTTAAGAATACCCTTATGCCATTTCGCTGGACTTTGAAGAAGTTACTCCTTCAAAGCAAAGGCACTCAGTTGCATCAGAAACATAAACATCTGCCAAAAATGTGTTTGTAATCAGCATTCAGAGTCAGGAAAGCATCCCTATACAGAAAGGTTAGTTCAGCATGTGTTTAAATTTAAGCACATATTTGAGTCACATGAAAGGAAGTTACGCTTCAGCATTTCTCCTTGCATTGGCTGTTGTAACTCCTCTCTGCTGGAGAAATCGGTGGTTCATCCAATGAACTGAATGCAGTGCCTGTATTTCCTAAGAAAAGTTGACATACACATTGAAATATTTTCCTAGGCAAGTGCGGGATTTCAGTATATGCACAAGTAAGATTCTAGATGAAGATCTAAAATCTGAGAAGATGTATGAAGAAACACGAATGAATTAGCTGTCATTCCCAAAGAAAAGACCTTTCTTTCACACACAGCCTACATCTTTCAGGGAATCACTGTTCTCTGTAGTTCTTGAAGAGCTGGGCTTCAGCTGGCAAGGTTTAGTTAGAGTGAATGGCTGCCACCTGATAAAATATATTCGTTTCCCAGCATGAAAAATAAGTGGCCTGCACAATATTGAGTTTTATATAAATTAAAGGGCATGCAATTTCAAATACAACTAATAATTTCTTTTAATTAGTATAGTAGTAATTATGACAATTAAATAGGTCCTGGGCTTTGATAAAAACTAACTTGTCTTTTTTATTTTTACTACAGACTCTTTTTCTACCAGTATTATATTTTTCCTTTCAGATAAGCACATCCTGACTTAATTAGGGATAGCAATTGTTTTGCTTTGTAAAAATGTAGTCACATGCTCCAATTTTTATGGATTAGAATCATACAGATCATGCTGTTTTATAAAGGACTTTCAGTAATTTCAGTTTAGATTCTACTTTATTATTCTGCTTTATAATTTATCTTTAGATTTTCTGCTTAGCCCATAATCTTCCCATAAAGTTTTTCTGCCCAAAACATTTATTTCTTTACTTTGTATTTAATTGCCATAAATCAGTGAGCTGTAAAATCTCTGTACACACAGTGATTGATTCCACTCCTTCATATACTGAATGTATCTCTGACTTCACTAAATTTAGCAGTATTGCTCAGTTGCTCCCCATATATAGACATACTTCTCTATCAAAACTTATAAATATTTGAGAATTCTTTTTTCCAACATATTGACCAAAAAGTGAGTAAATTCGGGAACAAAGTGAAATTCATCTTGTTCTTTTAAAAACCATAAGGGAGAAAAGCCCTGTCTTACACAAGTATGACCCCTAAGTATGACAACCAGCTAATAATATAGTGGATCAGTTCATTTCATAGCTTTGATGTTTGGAGAATGAGCAGGAGTGAGAAGTTATTTTGGTATTCAGATTAATACCATATTTTCACTTTATTCATCCCAAACTCAGAAAATGAAACAGAAAACCTGCACATGCTCAGCACTATATAGTATCAGCATCTTGTCTGAAAACCCTGCACTCATATGACTTATACATACAGCTGGAACAGTCCAAAGCTCCTCAACACTTGCCAAAAATATCGTGACTAAGAGGACACAGTCAGAGATACACCAGCACAGAAATAGTCCTGTATCAGCACCTTCTTCTACAGCACAGCTTGCACACCTCATCACATGGTGTATGCACAAATTTAGATACTGTCCCTCGCAGGGCTGCATTTGTGCCTATTCCCTGTCAGGTCTTCTGTGCACAGCACACAACTAACGTGAAGTTCCAGCAATTTCTTGCAGCACTGTCTTTAGCCCATCAGCATCCCAAAGATGGTTTGACTCCAGTAGGGTAAAAGCTGAGAGGACACGAATAGAGTGAGGAGAAAAGGAAGTAAAGCACCAGAAGCGGGCAGATGACTCTTCTCACCAAGTACCAAAACCAGAGAGAAAGGCAAAAAACTGATAGGTCAAATTATTTACAAACACAAGATCTGACCTGTTGTGGGGCTCTGCTGGTGATAAATATGGCCTAGTAATTGCCATCAAGGGTCAAAAGTCTCCGCAGGAATCTCTGTGCAGACATCTGGGTCTGACTATTCCGATCTGACTTACACCCAAGGTGTTAACAGTTTCCTCTGAAAGACAAACAATTTATTTGCTCCTTGCAGTTTTGGTCTATATTAAGGTAAAAACTCAGCCCATCCTTCTGTCCTTCAAAGCCAATCAGAATAATATTTAATAAGGAAATAATAAAGCAGAAATCTGAGCGAAACTTATTTCCAAAATCACTTTAATTTCATCTGCTGTGACTGATAGTCAGATCAGCACTGCTCAGAGTACACTCAAGCCTTGTAAATGGGTGTCGAGGAATTTTGCCTGAGCCAGCAGTTCCCAGATGCAGCATCTGGTTTTCAGCTTGCCAGCAAACTTACAGTTTGGTTTATTAGAGCACAAGGGAGGTCAAGTGACCTGCCAGAGGTCTCCCAGTGAGTGGAGCATAGCACTGGGTTTGAACTCAGGTTCCACCTGGTTCATAAACTTCTACTGTCTTGTTTGGATGCTTCCCATCCATCAATCCTGCTCCTCCTTGCCAACTCCCCAGCCAACACACCCACCAAGCCTTCTTCCCTACCAGGTTACAAGCAGGTTTTTTTACCATTCATGCAGCACACACTGAATTTGGTGGGTTCAGTACAACTTCAATCTGTACTGCAATTGCATTTTAAGTGCACAAGAGTGGGGGAACTGTGCCCCCACAAAAGCCCGTTTTGTGACCCACTCTCTCCACCCAGCATTCTTACAGACACACTCACGGACAGGAAAGCTTCTGTAGTGCCTACGCAAGGCTATCCCAAGCTGGTCACGGCAAGAAGAGCCACTGCTCCCCAAACCTGCCGAGTCTGGGGTCAGTCGAAGCCCCAGAAAATGGTGGAGAGACACATATTTTCCTTTCTCTTGGCAGCCTTAGCATTACCTGAATGCCTGCTTCTTGGAAGTGGTACCTCTCTAAGCTGCTCATCACTGCTCAGCTCTGACATGCATCTGACTGTTTCCTTGCTCCTCAGAGCCACGGCTGAGCCCATCACAGGCCCAGGCTGAATTGCTTTTGCAATCAACAAGAACTTTTAAATCATTAAATTCAAGGGCAGTAAAATAAGTTTTGAAATTTTTGTTCCTGTTATTATTATTAAAAATAATAAATTTAACAATAAAATACTCAGCCCAAAGAAATGCATTTTTGTCTTAAAATGTACAAAACTTTTGTTGCCTTTGCAGTGAACGTAAAATCAGACTGAGAACAAAAAAGTCAAAACAAAATCCAAGGCTTCCCATTAAACTGCTTTACAATCTTGTATAATTCATAGCATTTCTCTGTGCTTCTGTTCCCTCTCCTACAAAGTAGAGTTGTTGAAAAATGCCTGCCTTTGCCAAAAAGTGGGTTTTTCAGGAAATGCGGATTGTACTAGGTGTAATCCTAAAAGTTTACAGACTTTGAAGCATTTCCTCAAAATTGAAACTATATTCTATGTGGTTTGGGGGTTTTTGACTCTCTAATTAATTACTTCATTGTGTATGTGTCTAGCAAGAAAAGCAAACATTAATAAAATATGACTGTCCATGGGCACATGAAAGAGATATTGTCCTTCACACAGAGCAGTAGAGCATGAGGCTGGGGCAGTCCTTCCTGGCCTCCACCTCCATTATCTGAGCTGAGTGTAGGGCTGGGCTCCAATGCTGTCTGGGGAGCTAGGCCAGCTTAGGAAACAAACCTACAGATCCAGTTTTGCTAAAGAGTTTATTTGGAACAGGAAACTCAAGGTAGGACTTTACCACAAAACAAAAGGCCCGACGTTTGCTAAATAACAGCATTGTGCATTGCGTGACTTTCTACCCACCCTGACTCTTAGGAGGAAAGCTGTCCCGAGCTGCTCTCCTGGGTGGACAGGTACATGCACAGTGGAAATGTCAGTGTTGGCTAAGCTGCGAAGCGCTGCCTGGGACCACCTTTATGATCGCTGGGTGATTTGGAGTTTATCAAGGACGGACATGTGGCTTTGGAGATTCCTCCTGAAAAGCCACCACAGATGTTAATAATGATGCCCTTGTGTTTGTCATAGCTGACTTCACATTTTTGTCTAAAGCATGTTCTACTAGATGCTGTTTTAACAACGCTGCACTGCAAAAGCAGAAAAGGTCATCTATTGTCATTTGTGCATCGCAGTATGACACTAGATTAAGCCTCTAGCAGCACCTCAGATGGAGTCTCTTCCTGCTCCCACTGCCAAACAATTTACACCATCAAAATCTGTTTCTCGCCAGGGTATAATGGTCAGTATCAGAGTGCTCTTTCCTCATCAATTCAGATTCAAAAATGATTCTCAAGTAACAAATTATTAAGGCATGCAAAGCATCTAGTTCACTCTATACCTATTGAGCATAATTATTTTTTGAAGTAAAAGGAAACCAAAAAACCCTGACAAAAACAGAATTTTAAAAATCATTAAAAATTATTTGAATAGCTGTGATTTCTTTTGTGGGTTACATCCAAACATCTTTCTCTACTTTGCTACAGTCCTGACAGGTCACAAAGCATTTACTTCTTTTCTTAATCCCACCCCACAACATGTGCTATAGCTCTCAGGTTGATTCTTCTCATGACCACCCTCTTCTCAGACTCTGTAATTCAGAAGCCAGAAACAGACATCCCTCTCTGTATTGCAACATGTTCCCATCAGATTATTCAGAACAAAACAATTCCGAGTCTGGATTACATAGCAGGAAAAAAAATGGGACATTTCAAGGCAGTTTTCAAACTGCCACATGCCATAACCCTGCACAGAGCAGCAGAGCCACTCTGTTGACCCAAGCTGGGTAGGTATGTGGCTGTGGCAGATGGGTCTTGTTAGCAGCAACGCACAGCTAAAAAGGGGGTTTGTGTCCTCCCTTTGAAACAAGCAATTTTAAAGTGTAAGGCATCTTGTAAAGTAAAGCCTTAGAAGCGTAAAATGCCTAAAAAGGCTCAGTGTTTGATATTGCTTAGTTTTAGATTACAAGTAAAATAATCCCAGTCTCTCTCCAACCTGGAAAGCAGAAACTTTGCACATGCCTTGGCCTGTATCTCCATGTGAGCCACATCATGAGAGTTACATGATGCACAGCCTCACGTTACTTCTGTCTTCTGCTTTAGTTAAAAAAAAAAAAAAAAAAGGTACATTTCTCTTGAGTTCAGCTCTGGAGTTTGAAATACAGATTTTGAGATGAGAAAGAAAAGTTTCTTTTCCTAACTACAGCATATTTTTCTCTGTGGAGGAAGTGAACACTAGCCAAAAAGCAAAAATATAATCCATGAGTTCCTGTATTTTAACTGTCTCTCATCTTGAAGTAATAAACAAAGGTTAATCAAATACTTACTAGCTGAGTAAATATTTTTGCTCATATGTATAAACCAGCCTAGGTCAGATCCTCGTGTTTTGGCTCAGCATTAGTATGTCTTTTCAAGGTTGGTAAATTCAAAAATTTTTTTTTTCCATCTTAACTCCATATGCTAAATCGAGAAACTATGCATATATATACATACATATGTATATACAGACACTCTATATACATTGTTTTTTACAGACCCTCCAAGAACTGTTTCTTTTTCCTCCAAACAAAGCCCAGAAGCATGTTCATGAAAGTGTCTCTACAGAACACTGCAATGACCATTTCACAGAGGTCAGTATGTTCCAGCAAGGTAACACACTCCAGCTGCCTACAAACTAGGTGGAAGGCTCTTCCCACCCACCTTACAGAGGGTTGTGATGTGTCAAAAGCTCCATTTAGGCAACGTGCTCCCATCAACCCCGTTTTCCTTGCACATTCACTCCTATCTGGCTTTCAGCAAGACCAGGTCCTGTATCACTCCTATCACGTGCCAGCCTAATAGAGAGCCCTGTGCTGTGGATACTGTCAGAACTATTCATTTGCTCCAGCTCTGTGAAGGTTGTGGTTTAAGTCCTCAACTCCATTTGAATCCTTATGTCAAATTTCTCCATTTCCTGAAAGCTGTGTTGAAGGCCCCAAAGAGCATGACCCCACTTTTTCCCAAAAGCTATAGAGAAGGGAATGGAGAAGTAACTGCTCTCTGAGGACCTCCCAAAGGAGACCTGACCTGCCAGACAGCAGACACCCTGCCACTGCCCTCCCTGGAGAAAGAACCAAGCAATAATGTTGTCAAGTAATATCTGCCAGTGTAATTATCTATGCCTTCCAAAGCAGTGCTATTCAATTCTACAAAACTTGTGGCTATGCTTTGGAAGCTTTTCTTTTCAAACAGTCTCAGGTTTGTTGCAAGCTCTTTCCACATTTCACAGGATTGCATATATTGTGGTTGGGCTGAACTGCTTTAAGATAATAGTTCTGCCATAACCTTTCCTTCAGACAAGTGATCACTTCATGTCCTGAAAAACACATGTCAGACCAGACATTACTTCTGGGAACTGTATCTGTCTCCTGATCCTCTAAGACTAAATTAACTCAGCTTTTTAAGGACCACAGCCTTGCAAACCAGCTCCATCACTACAACTGTAAGATGATGGTCCTGGAGTGTACCTGGGCCAGTGACTTTGGATCCAGAAAGCAGAAATGCAGAGTGGGTGTTACCAGGCCACCCCTCCAGTCCCAGTCTGTAGACCAAACCTCCCAGTAAGCCAGTTCAAATACAGGTCCTTCTTCTCATCTCCCTCTGCAGACATACTGTGACATACCCATGGATGCCAGACAGATCTGACACGTTGGCATCTAGATCTGACACACTGGCATCTAGGACATGACTCCACAAGCCAAGGCTCCCCAAGGGATAGGAGGAACATTTTCTTTCCAGGAGCTAGCTATGCTTGTTTATTCTCGGTGAGGAGGATGCATGTTTTGTCTGACAGACAAATCATTAAAACATTTTTAAATGGAAACCTAGACCATAGATAGTACTCTGGTGCTTATAAAATATAATATAAGGCAGATCAGACAAAACAGATTTATGAGAATCCATTTTTTTTCCAATATTCACCAATCATTTGGGACTGGGGTGAACAGCTTGCACAGTTACCCCATTCTTTTCCTCATCCATTAGACTTTGCACCTCCTCCATGGGCCTCAGTGAACACATTTGCCCCAAGGGACCCAAAAGCCAACTTTCCCTGCAGCTGTTTATATGAGACTGACCTTTCATGGACCCAGGCCAGACCACAAGGAAGCAAGCCACAGCCCTCTGCCCATTTTTTGCCTTCTCCTGGAAAGATACAACATTGCATGCCTTTGTCAGTAGTGATCTAGCTTGGCTCTATCTCCAGCCTGGAATTTAATCCTGGGAAACCCTCATGTGACTTCTCCTTATAGAATCTCCATTTGAGCCAGATTTCCCTGAATTTTTCCCCTCTTTATTTATCCAGCTATTGGCTTTGTTGTTTTGGGGATATTTTTAACCTTTCAATTTCACTCTTTGGGGCCCTATTTGTAGGAAGACATGACTGTACCTCCTCAGCTATGAGAACAAACTTCTGACTGCTGCTTTCTCAGAGGGGCAACTCCACCATTGAGACTGAATATTTTCCCTCCTGTTGTTCTTTCTACAAGTTTCAAATCTATTTCAATCTTTAAACATCAGTCTATTTAAACAATCCACATGTACAATAATGGTGTTGTATATGTTTCTTTGGGAGTCACTAAGTCAGTCAGCATCAGAATTTCCATGTAAAACAGTCTGGTATGACCTTGCTGGTAAACAGGTCTAGAATGGAGAATAGCTGACAAACGGAATGAACAATGGGACAAAAAGTATGTGTATCATTTTCTCATCCTATCCCAACTTTACATTCTCCTTCTTCCAACCTTCTCTCTTTCAGCTTCTCTCCTCTTACCTGAAGTCTCATGGTTCTCAGCCACAGTTTCTGCAATTACAACTCTCAAGCAGGGAAGCAGGGTTAGGATGGTATCAGCTCTGCTCACCATGGGTGATAAGGGTGAAGAAGACCTTTCCCAAGCTGCTGTCAAGATTGGGTTGCAGGTTTTTGCCCACTGCAGGGAAGTGTTTCTGCCAGAGGCAACCCACAACTTCTATTCACACAACACTGCTACCCACCACTTAGGAAGCCGCTCAACACTGGCATTTTTCCATGTTTATTACCCTTCTTGGAACTTCCAAGTAAAATATGTGGGGTTATGTCTTACTGAATCCTTTTACTAATCTTGTTCTTTTTTGTGCTGTGGTCACTTTATGGGAACAAGTGTGGTTGCAGAGGGAACCCTTCCCAGTTACTTACTCAGCTGCCATGGTTCAGTGGGAGGGCTTGTTTCTGACCTTTACACAGTCCCTCTGCGAGAACACCCCCTCAACACTAAGATAGTTGGCCACTTCTTTGTCTATGAGATCAAGCTGCATTTTCTCCAGTGGTTCTTCCAGCACTTTCTAAGGAAGCTGCTATTTGAGGCATAGTCTTTCAGGGAGATAGGCAATCACAAGGTGTTTGCAGTGGGATAGTGCAACATTTTCAAAACAAACAAGTATCTGTCAGCCCATGTTATTACTGCATTCCTAGCAAGACCATATCAGCCATGTCATTTCTCTCTTCTTAACAATGGCAAAAATAATTTAATTATATCAATTTAATAAGCACACAATTATCATTCTCCACTCATGATGCTTCTGTCTGATTTCAGGCTCCAGTTATGGTTTTTTACCTGTTTCTGGATCCCTTCGCCAGTAAACATGATGTGTGGTCATAGGTTTTCCACTGTAAACAGGTCAAAGGTCTCTGGTTCTTTAACAACTTGACTTATGCGTGGAATTTCCAGCTGGCCATCAATCTGGTGAATCCATACAAGCCCATACGGTGGAGCTTGCACAGCATCAATGCAGGGGTGGAGTGTAGATGTAGGCAAAGGAAGTGCCCAGCCTGACATTGGTGCACCCAGGCCACACCCCCCCAGGCTTCCAGCAGCTCTTCTGGGAAGGTATCACAGTTTCATTGTCCTGTAACAGGTTCAGAGAGGAATCTCCCATCCACTCCTGTCATTTCTAACAAGACCTGAACAACAAGATGAGGGACATTCTTTTACACCAGCCTAGGCAGGCAAAAAAATGTACATTCAATGCAGGAATGGCAGGGGTGGCAGGGGCTGGCTGTCCTGCCCTGTGGACAGGGGCCTTCCTGCTTTCCAGCTGTTTTCAAGATTTGTAGAAGTTTGAAGACACAGGTTTTGGAGAAAGCACGAAGGCAACTAGTACTCTGTCCCTCCTGGGTTCATTGTCCTCCCTATGTCCATGAGAGGCAGTGATCATGACTCTTGGAATCAGGAGCCAATGTGACCACATTGTGGAATTCAGGAGCTTCTGGTAACTGGAAGGACACAGCTCTGGCTGTGTTCAGTGGAACACCTGAGTGCAGCTGCCTTACTAAGCTCAACACTGGAGGCTGACCTCACTCACAGTCAGTCACTCAGAAGACAGATCCACTTCAAGCAGGGAGTCAAGGACATGTGGAAACTATGGTTTGGAAGCCCCATTTTCCCAAGAATCGGGAGACATTCCATGCATTCCCAGTTTGCTTCTATTGGTATTTGCATGACAGTAACAACCACAGGCTCTGGATCAGAGACCATTATGTATGTATCACCAAGTGGCCCTGTTAAGATGTATGTTCATTATGGCTCTAAACCCATTCTCCACCTGCAGCCCCTCTCTGCTCACAGATATCTGTCTTTCTCCTTTCCTAGCTTGGAAAAAAGGAGCCCTCCTCTGGGGTTTGTCAGGCAGTAGAAGTAGTCAGAGGAGCAGTTAGTAACCAAATTTAGATGTGCAGGAAAAGAATTGGGTCCAAGGCACTGACAGTAGTTAATTTCAAAATGCTTTCAGTAATGTGTTCTGAGTTATTTCTACAGGATCTCCTCTGAGTTTTACTATATGGCTGAGAAGATTTTCTTCTGTTGCTGCTAATTAAAATGATAATAAACAGACAATAAACAGACACTTGCGTACAGTGCTGCCATTACGCAGTTTATACCTCTCTCATCTAGCAATTTCCTGGGGCATGTTTCAGTTTAGATATCTCTCTGGTAGTGAGGTGACTCTTCTTCCCACACAATTCCCTCACATATATCTCCTTTCACAAACATTTCAGATACCCTTCACCTTTTAGTTTCTTGCCTTCATCCCTTGAAATTCCCTTTATATGTCCACTCTAAGGGTGTATGTTTTCTGAAGCCACTAGAAGCATTTTCTTTCCAGATACTGGCTCAGAAAGGAGCAGCATTCTTCACCTCAACAAGGTTCTGCATAGTCCTTCTTGCATTTCAGCTCCCACTGTGGAGAGTGCTTAAGCCCCGATGTCTTGGGGTTCTAAGCAGGGCATGTGATATGCTGAGTAATGAAATACTTTTTTCCTCAGTTTTGTCTCTTGCTCCCTCTTCCTGTCCCCCACCCTCACACAGCACAGTTTCGAGTTACGCCTACAAGGGTTTGCTTTAGACCCTAAACCCAGAGGGAGAGCTTCCAAAGGGCAACACTGGCAATACCAGTCTGTGCTCAGAACTAATGCATGCAGATCTGCTCCACTGAGGTGCCTCAGCACCAGCATCTTTCACTTACTGTCATTTTTTTTGACATATAGTATGAGATTTTCTGTAATTTAATATGAAGTAGTTAGCAGCTTCTAAAGGAATATTAAATCAAACTCAAAGCGGTGTTGCAAGTGAACAGAAATAATAGATCCAAGTCGTATCCAGCAGATGCAAACAGTAGAACTCAGCTTTGCTCTGCCTGATGCTCAAGATGCCTTTCCTTGGCAATTTAGCTTGTAAACTAACCACTGTCATTTGGCACATTCAGAGATGTTTTAGGCACAGAAAAGAGAACAGCAAGGACTGCTGTGTTATTAAGGGATACAAACATAGAAAGCAATGAAAATGTTACTATATTCCTCTTTGGCCAGCTGTATTTCTGAGTCCTTATGTGATGGAGAAACAAGATATCATTTATCTTCTGCACACATATGAATTATGAAGTTCTACAAGTACCAAGTGTGCAATTAGGGCTGGATTTTGCATACAAATGCCAGGGAGAGCGATGTGGCTTCCTACAGCTTCCCTTGTGCGTTTCTGCTGGAATCAAGCCCTTCCAATGAGAAGACTACCGAGTAAAGCAGGAAGAAAGAGTCTATTTTTGCCAAGTAGGGGGTTCTGCCACCGCTTTGGAGAAAGGGACAGGGGGCTTTGGCCGAGCTGTACGGCTAGTAGCTATGGCCCACACAGAAGGCAAAAACCTACACAGGCTGCCAAAACAGCCAGCTCCCAAGGGAGTTTCACTTCCAAGGTAAGAGGCAGCCCCAACCACTTCTTGAGAGCTGGCATGTGTCACCTCTAATGCACATACCAAAAACTCTTCATCCTGACCCCAAAACACACCTTGCCTTTTAAGGCAGAGCAAAAATGTGAGTAATGGCACCGTTATAAAAACAATAAAGATTATCTTTTTCAGAGACAGCTGTATGTTATGTTGGTCTGAACACAGCCATAGTTCACATCTGTAGGACTTAATCCACGTAAAATCTGTGCATCATGACTGAGTCTCAAGAGATCATGTTTCAGCCCTGCAAAACCTATGGATCATGAGAAAATCTCAAAAGATCAGGTTTAGTAATTGTGTACATAAACAGATTGGAAAAGGGGTGAATGCAACAAAGACAATTGCTACGAGGCAGGAAAGGCCTCCTACAGAAATTAGGTCTAGATCAGGAATGTCTTAAGAGTTGACTAGCAGCAATGATACACAGAATGAAATGTGAAATAATTAGTAAGGAGATTAAAAACATATGCAGGTAAGAAAGAGGGAGAATTCAGAAAGCACTTGGCATCTTAAAAGTGCCCTTTTAAGAGCTGTTGCAGAAAAAAAAATACACAGTACAGTTATATTTAGAAACTACACTGAAACACTAGAGAATCATCTGCAAAACTGTAATAATAAAAAACCCCAAGTCTTTGAATTCATTGGCCTGATTCTCAAATATGGGTTTCATTGAAAGCTATGAAGAAAGACGAGCTGTTAAAATAAGCTCTTTGGAGGGTCTTGCTCTTACTAAATAAATATGATGAGCAATGGATTATCATGCTTTTGCAATTTGATCATGATGTTCCAGGCCCACAGTGAGTATAAAGAAAATGCATGTTAGATTATGCCCAAAGGATTACTCCTTCTAATGATAGCTGTAAACAGTGTGTTTATTTGAAATCCTGAATAAGAGAGGGCAAAGCACTCTGTGTGACTCAAATGCACACTGCTCTCTACAAAAAAAATCATCAGCATTATTATATCTAAAGCAAGCCCAGGCACTTGTGAAAAACACAACAGAACTTGCCCACTATCGTTAAAATTGGGATGCCGTGTCCCAAAACATCTGAGAAAATCCCACTGAGGTCCAAACCAGTCAGATGGCTCCCACATCTATGTGTCTGAGACAAAACTCATTAATTGGGTTTCGTGAGAGAGGGCATTGCATAGTTTGGTTTCAGGGTTTAGCTGCAGGGGCTTTCCACTGCTGCTGGGAAGCTCAGACCAAAACCATATCCCAATCTGCCATGAGAACCTGAGGGGAGAGGACGTGGGAGCAGCTCAGAGGATCACGTATAATGACAGTAAAACAGCTGTGGCAACCTGGCTTTGTGCACAGGAGTGTGACACCAATGGTTCTGTGCCACACAGGACCCTGGAGTGCCCAGAGCTGCACCGCAGCACCGGCTGCCACTGCCGCTGTCACCACCACCACCCACTCTGAAGTCGCATCAATGCTGAAAGCACTGCCAAGGCCACAGCCAAGCCCTGCACTGTCCCTAATAAGAAGAATTAAAATAAGCTGGGGCTGAACGGGCTGCACCAGGAGCACAGAAGCATCCTCTATATGAGGCTATTCAAATCTATTATTGCCAAGGGCTGCTGTACAATTTTAATGGGGCTCAGCTGGTTGCTTTTTCCTTCTTCTTTTCCCCCTTTCTGGTCAGCTCTCAGGAGCCAGACCAAGCTTGCTAGACTCAAGGCTGCCCCTCTGTCCAGCCTGCTCCAGAGCTTTCCCACGGGCTGCTGTGGGCTCAGTACCTTGTGCTCTGCCTGTGAGCAGACACATGCCTCTGCTGCTCTGTGCACCCAGTGTGTGAACACTGTGGGAGAAATAGGCCATCCTAAGCCTTTTTATGCCCCAACTTGCTGGTTTTTCATAAAAAGTTTAAAACATTCAACTATTTTACCACTGAAATGCCTGGGTAGTGAGTTATTTAGCAACCAGTACTGCTCTCTTTTAATGTGCATTTTTCAGCTAAACCATTACATTTTTGTTGTTGTCCTTGCCTTCTGCATTGTTACCTGGTCCTTTCTAATCCTGACTATTCATCTACAATTTCATAGCTCTGTGTTGTCAGGTCTGTCCTGTGTTATGTTGGTGAAGTCTCAGTGCTGACCATACTGTCGTAACTCAGCACACTCTTCACATTTACAAGGGAAAAGACTAAAGAATTTTTAATTTTTTTTAAGACTTTCTGTTTCACTTCTGGAAACCTGCAAAAAAAATGCGGAAGAAGAAGCAGAAGTTGCAAGGAGGAGGAGTTGAAGGGAGACACAAGGAGCTCATAATAGAGAGGGCAGGGCTGCAACGCCGCATGCAGTTATAACATCATGTAACTGCCTTAATGAGGAGTCAGTTTATTTTTACAAAAAAAGGAATTAAATCTGAATGTCATTGTCAAACGTGCAACAACCGATACATCCCCTGCACACCTTCAGAGAGATCTGCCTGTCTGTTTTTGGTAATGGAGAGCAGCCAAGCAGGTCTCTAAGCGGGTCGGTCTCATGCCTGGTGGAGCAGCACGAGGACTCTCGCAGGGCTCTGTGCCAGCTGGCAGTGCTTCAATCTAATAATCCCATGCAGCACTTTCCTACAGTGCACTGCAGGGTGTTGTAAGGCTTCATTAGCTAAGTCTTGTAAAGGATTGTGACTGCTTAAATAAAAGGGACCAGTTTAATGTTAAATATTAGGAGGATGTTTTTTCACCATGCAAAACTTTCAGTTCCAGCTCAGAGAAGTCAGCTATCATCCTGCCCGCAGCTCTGCTAAGGAGAGGCATCTGCCACGGGAGATAGTATCAACAGGATTGCCTGGGGTGGCCTGTAAGCAACAGCAATACACAGATTTCTTTTACAACCAAAGGAACATTTCACTGATTGCTTGAAAGAAATGTTAATTTTCTTCCTTGGCAACACTTTAGCAGCTAAAACTACATGCAGGCCAGTCCTGTTTTTTGCCAGAACATTGCAATCAGTTACATTTAAAACCTTTATAAACAGTCATTTTAAAAAGTAACAAAAAGGAGGTAAGAAGGCTATATTTTAGCCTAAGTGAAAACTATTTCCATTGCAGTTTGCAGAACAATCACACTCAACAGCAGTAAGCTTTTACTGCTTTATTAAATAAATAAACGACAGTTTAAATTAAAACAGTTAATCAACTGCTAGCCATGCAAAGCTTCCTGCACTACATCATGAAGGCAATATAACCATAGACAACAAGGACCTTTCTGTCCAAAAATCAGTTCTGAAAAGGAGAGAAAACCTCCCACTGACTGTGACCCTAGCAAATGGTTCTGCATCATACCCTCAAAGAAACCCAAAACCAAAAATTAAAAAAAATTAAACCTGATTATTTACAGGAGGTAGATCTGACAAATTCAGAGAAATATTCTGGCACCAAAGAAGAACCCTTCACTGTACTATAATTTAAAGGTTTTAGAAATCACTGCTGTAAATCACAAGGGTCACTTTTCTCCTTGATGTTGTCAACTTGTGTCCATCCATTTCCCAACATTCACCAAAGTACACTATCTTTTGCATTCCATAATATAAAGACCTGTAAGCTTAGAAAGCAGACTTGTTGACAGTTGAAAACAAGACCTTTCACAGAAAGGAGGGTCCCAAGGGAGCTGGCAGATGAATTTGCTAAGCCACTATCCACCATTTTTAGAAAAATGAAACAGGTGAAGTTCCAGATGACTGGAGAAAAGGAAATAACCCCCCATTTTTAAAATGGGGGTTTAACTGTGTTATGTCTCACTCCATGTAAAAACCAAAAGTGGCCCACTGAGAG
>QWTY01070007.1:0-37501 GCA_008033365.1 Pseudorectes ferrugineus | reverse complement strand
CCCCGGAGCGCCCCGGCCCCGCGGCCCCGGTCAGGCCCGGCCGCCCCGCGGCCCCTCAGCCGCTGGCGAAAGCTCTGTCTCCCATCAGGCTGCATTACCCCTAACCAGCTCTGGCAGATGCTTCAGCTCTCTGCTCTGCCGTCAAGGCAAACTGGTGGGACCCGCCTTCCCGAGGGCAGCTTAACCCTTCGCACGGCCGCTCGCTCGCCCGCAGGGGAGCCCCGACAGGCGCTGGGTCCGGAACACGGCGGGGGAGCGGCTCCCGCTGCTGCCAAGGGCCGGCTGCGGAGCCGGGGCAGCCCCCTCACAGCCTCCCTGCGGGAAGCAGCGCTCCCAGGGGCTCCTGGTGCTCCACGCGTCTGCAGAAACAGGCACCTGTTTCTCTGCTGCCATTTGCCTCGCCCCGAGTGCAGCATAAAATGGCAAAATCCCCAACAGAGCAGGATTTGCAAAAGATCCCAGCTCCAATGTAGGCATTAAAACATGTCTTTTCAGTGCACACAGTATTCAGCATCTCTCACTGATAGCACTTGTGACAGGCACCTGCTGCCTGGTGCCACTTGCTGGACCTGGCCTGATGGGAAGCTGCTCAGCAGGTTTGGAAATGAGACACAGGGTGAGCCCAGCACAGGGAGAAACCTACTGCTGAGTGGGGAAAACAAGTCCAGTCCAAACTGGAAGTTGTTTAAAGAAGGCAAAATAATAAGGGAAAAACCCCTCAGCATGCCAGGGAAAGAAGTTTATAAGAATTACCAAGGGATCTAGGAATAACCTTTCAATGGTTGCAATCTGGCACAGATGTGAATGAGCATCCCTGGCAGCTGAGGGCTCTCGCTACATGGAATGAGCTGGCAATTCCCAAGGCGGTCCCAAACGGCCAGACTCATCAGAGCAGCTAATATTGGCTAATTGTTTTCCTTTATTTCTTGGAAAGAAAAAAGAGTCCTAAGGGCAGTGACACTGGAGCCATGTGTCCCAACTAACCTGCTGCAGGTTGTGTCAATCTGCTCTCTCCTGCATCCCCCTTCATGGGCACAAAGCGTGACTGTTCCCATGGCCACTCTCCCCTGGGAAAGCAAGAGGAAGGAAAAAATGTGCTGCTCTCTATTTCTGATTGCCCTGCCTTTCCTGCAGCCGGGCTGAAGGCTCTGACTTTTTTTCACTGTCTCTCTTTCTCATTTCTCTGTCAATTGATTGCTCACTGCCGGAGGGTATTATTGGCTTCAAAAGCTTCATTTTCTACTTCCTGAGCTGCTCATCTTCTCCTGGCTCATTGCTGTTAGTGGAGGTCAGATCCAAGTCCCAGAGTCATTAGGCTGTTTTGGATTTGACCTTGAGAGCTTCTTTTGCTCACCCCATCACATGAAACAATCATTGTAGGCATATACTAAAAAAAAAAAAAAAAATCGAGTGGGCAGAGATTATTTAATCATATCAGTGGTGAGTGGAAATAAGCTGGAACCAAAACATTCCCAGCCAGGTTAAAAAAATACCGGTGCCTGGGGGCACCCCTGCTCACTGTGGTGCTGGGGGCTGTGGCACACACCAAAAACTTGCTTCAGTTCTGTAACTGAGCAGCAATTGTGCTCTGGCCCCAACTTTTCCTGTGCTTAAATTCAAGGGTTGCAAGATGCAGTTGTGTAATTTACATGAAAATTACAGCCTGTTCCTGAAGTATTTCCACCTGGAATGGAAATTCCTAAACTGTAACTTTCAGCAGTCACCACTGAAAGCACAAGACAAAAAAATGATGGGAGTAGTGAACCCTGAACTTCTGTGCCATGCTGTCCAACCTCATCAGGCCTGGCTGGGGAACCTCAGAAAAGATGGTGGTAAAAATGCAGTGGTAAAAATGCCTTACAGAAAACATTTTTCTGAACTAAAAGCTGCTTATATACCGTTCCCTGCAGTACTCTAGAGAATTAGCTTGTTTTGCAAGGTCTCATGAGATTCAAATCTTTGACATGAGGTTTCTGCTATCCTCTGGGCAAAAACATCTCTATCAGACTATTGAGTAGTCGGTGGATTTGTTTAGGAAGTGGTTCCTTAGATCGGCATTGCCAGGACCAGACACTTTTCCTGGACAGGCAGCAGGCTGGGCACCGGCTGTCCTTTCCTGGGGTGAATAAGCCACATATGGAGCTGCTGCTCCAGCAGCTAAGCTTGACTGGCTTTGGGCAAGTTGGATGTCAAACCAGACAAACTGGGGCATTCTGGCTGCCACCCTGCTCTTGGAGATGTGAAGAGGCACTTGGCTGTATTAAAGCTGCCACATGTAAGAGGTGACACTGTTGGAAAACAAATAAAAAACCCACAAATACTTTGTCAGCAGGGCAGGAGGGGGATGGATGGGTCCTGTTTAAAGATGTCTTAATCCATCCCCTTCTACACCTCTAGGTTTTGCTCCAAAATCCAGTTAAACCACGAAGCTACTAAAGATCCCAATTACCAATGGGAGAGATAATGAAGATACAAAGGAAGAAAATTAGTGGCAAAGCTGTGCTCCTGGATTTTTTCAGTACTCCATGGGAGAGCACTGAGTTCCAAACAATTTACCTTTCAAATCTCTCAAATAAAACAACTCTTGAAAATTGCCAAAATATTATTAACACAAACAGCAACAAAGAGCAGGGTGGCTTTGTCAAAGTGACAGCGAAGGCTGCTCTCCCCAGCTGCCAAGAGCAGCGACTGACGGCCACACCGGGCAGGTTTGGCTCCATGTGCACGGGGGTGCGGGATGTGGGACCCCCTCCCTGTGCCACTGCTCCCCCACGAGTGGGAGATCATCAGTTCTGCTCATACACTGGGCATGCTCCTGCTGCAGTCTGAGCAAAACTAGCTTAAACAGAGGATTTTCAAAGATTGGAATCGGGGATGTAATGGGTCTCCTCCTCTTAGTGCCACCTTCTGCAAAACCTCCTCTCTCTGCACCAAAAAATAATTCCCAAAGAAATGAGCTTGAAACTAGTGTGGGACCCTGCTCAGTCCCTGTGAAAGGCAGCCTGGAAGAAGGGGTCTGGAGTGCATCCTGCAGGGCTCACCTTTCTCTGCCAAGACTTTTCCCTCCAGGTTTGGATGCTCAGCAGAATCCCACTTGGATCTTGTATCCCCTTCCAAACTTGCTGTTTGCAGAAAAAAATTGCAGCCAATTTCTTTTTATGTGAAGATGGTGGAAGATGTAAAAGAAATGGGAAATTTGGAGGGAATTGGACAGTTTCTCAAGGAAAAATGTAAGTGTTATTGTTAAAAAAAATCTTTTGAAGAAAAAAGTAACAATCACCAAGTCTCTGTGTTTGCAGCACACTGGCTGTGATGCCTAAAGATTTTTAATATATTTTTCATATATTTGTAGCCTTGTAGATTTTTAATCTACAGTTGTATGGTTTCTAGTACTTTTCCTGCCTTTTCTCACAATAAGCTAACCCTTACTAACACATTCTTGAAGATCTGTTTAGTCTTATTCTTAAGAAGTGAATTTCTGACAAGGACATCTTGTATTCCACCAGAACTTAGGAGACAGAACAAGAAATGGGGCAAAGAAACCCCTGAACCAACTCAAAGGGGCTGACCCAAGGGTGGGTTACTGGGGCAGCTGGTCTCCTACTGGGTGTACCTGCTAGATAGACTAATTAATTAACCTTATAAAAATTGTAGAAGTCCTTTATCACGCGTGCGCAGAGCCATATTTGTGCACCCAAAAGCTTTCATTAAAGAGTTACTTTTTCTATTAGCACTCTTAATACAGTTTGCAAAGTTTTGTGGTTTTATTCCAGGCAACAGCTGCTGCTTTGAAATCAGGCTCTGGCAGATGTTATTTTGGGGTATTTAAGCCAGGCTCTTGCTGTCACCATCTCAATGTTCTTGGCTTTGTTACTGTTTCTCTGTTTTATTATTCTGAAGAAAATAACTCTGTTAGTGTTCTTTTTCTGGCAAGGAAGGGCTGCGCCAGCACCAAGTGGACGGACTCCAGGTGGCAGTGGCTCAATGCACGAGTCCCTTCCTCCTGCTACAGGCAGGTGCAGTGTCACTGGGATTTCCCTCCCGTGGCACAGGGGTTTTATGCCTCCCGTGCTCCCTCATGGAGCTCCTGAGCTGAGCTGCAGTCCTGTGGCCAAATCCCGCCAAAGGTTGCTCTGCGTGGGTGTAATGCAGCTGGCCACGGTCTGCCCTGTCCCAGCCTTCACGAGGGTCTGTGGCACAAGACCTGGGCTTCACAGAGAGACCCTAGTCCTTGTTATACAGCGAAAGTGGAACTCCTCCATCAGGATCACTGCGTGCATGGGGTCACTCTGCCCTGTCCCTGGCTCCGCACGTGGGGCCTTGCTGTGCTGCCTGCACAGGGGGCTGGGTGCCAGCACACCCAGCAGCACCTGTGGCTGTCCTGAGCACAGGCCAGGAACCAACCTGGCTTCAACAAACTGTGCTGAATTCACCTGGTAACAGCCTGATTACCTCCCGTTGCTTTCAAGGGTTTCTTAGCTGCCTGCTGTTCCAGTAAAGGCTGGTGCTGTGACAGTCTCTTGCCTCTGAGCGGTCTCTACTGTCCCCTGAAAACCCCGCACCCAATAGGTACCGAGGCAATATACCAGCCAAGGCTTCAACGCCTGTATTTAAAAGGGTGACCCTAGTTTGGGAAGCATTTGGGGGGGCAATCTGTAATTTGAAACAGTTTAAACATATTTTTAAGTAATCCTGTAAAATACTGTGATGCCAAGCAAGAGCTTTGGGTTAAATTATACCCCCACAGAAGTCCCAGCGTGCACAGGCAGCTGCTGGAGCTGTGGTTCCGGCAGCCCCGGCGGGTGACACCGCAGCAGGGCAATCACCCCTCGGGAAACCTGCGCTCTGAGCGGCGGGGCCGCCCCGGGTTCCCTGTGCCCCCCTGCCCCAGAGCTGTGCCCCGCACGGGGCAAGAACCCGAACCGCGTTTTCACAGGAAGTGGCTTCAGCAGAGCCAAGTGTGTCTGCTTTCTGGGGGAGGTTTCTGGGCTGCTTCTTTTCCCAGTTCAGGCTGCTCCAAAAAATAAACACAGAAACTGCTCTGCACAATGTTTCTTGACACAAAGCCACTGCTCTGCTGTGCTGCTTGCGACAGTGCCACCATAAAATGTTTGTTTCTTGTGCTCTCTATTCTGACATTCCCAGCTTGAGGCTTAAAAGTTGACTTATTCCCCCTTTCTCAGCCCTCTCCCACATCACCTCCTATGGAGCTAGGAGTATAAAAACACTAAGCCTTGTTGCTAATGGCCTAAGCAAATGATTTAATCAGTGATGTAAAAGGAGTGATGAGACTGTAGGATGGAAAAAATGCTGGATAGACAGTAAGACTAATGAGGTAATGTGTAAATCCAGGCATTTTCTAACAGATGGGACATGGCAGAGTTGACACGTATATTAAAAGGGACATAAAAACATAGACAAAACAATAGCCCGGGTTGGCCATAGCTTGATTTACGCAGTGGAAACATTTTTTCCTCTGAAGGCAAAAGCAAGAAACATAGAAGGCTATGCTTGGTAGTAAAGTCACAGCATCGTGACTGGAGATGCAAATTCCTGTTTCCAAACACAGCTGGCTCTGCAGCTCTGGGCTGAGGCTGTCTCATGCAACAAGTTTCCCTGGGCTCTGCAAGATAAACGAGCATCGCTGTCCCCACAAGGAAAGGGGAGCCAGACACCCTGAGACACCTCGGTGGGACACCTCGGTGGGGCGTCGGGAGCAGCAGCCCTGGTTTGCAGGAGCCGGAGCGCAGGGCTCGTGCTGGCCACTCCCTGCAAGGCAGCTCCGAAAGCAAACTCAGCTGCTCTGCAAAGTGAAATCCCTCCGTGCAGAGGGTAACCCCACCTCCCACCTCTGGCCGTAACATCTGCGTGCAGACAAGCTCCCAGTTCACACCATCGGCGATGCTGATGGGCACGGTGGTACCACACCAGTCCTGAGGCTGGGATGAGACATCTGCTCCTCCCCAGGCCGGGCACTGCTCGGCAAGAGAGCCAAGTGACAGCTCCTGGGGCCTCCAGATGTGATGGGAGCACTGCGCGCTCCCGAAAAACACCAGCTGCTCCAGGTGAGGAGGGCAGGAGCACTGGGGAGGAGAGGACTCGGGGACAGGAGCAAGGTTTGCTATGGGATGGCTAATGAGGCAAGTCTTTATTCTTGCCTGCCTGCTCTTACTGGAGAACCCCTTGGAAAATCCTGGCGGTGAAACGCAGAAAACCGTAAAGCAAAAACCCTGAGTCATCTGTCTCAAACTGTCATAGCAGCTTCCCCTGTCAATCCACATGACCCACTCAATTCTCATCCATTTTCTCCATTTTGGGGGAGTTGTGAAAAATAACTACAACCATTCCAACTGATTGGTTATAACATATGCTCAATCTGCAGTAATTTGGCCAAATTCTCCTAAGGCTGTACCATATCTTAGGCTTTATATAACCCAGACAATAGCACCAGACACAATCAGGGGACTTGGTCTGCCCTCAGTGCTGCTGTGCCCTGGGCAGACAGGCCACAGCTCAGTGCTCTGCAGCAGCTCAGACAGGGGAAAAAATAATATAAAAAAAGAACGTAGTTACTAATGTCATTTTCCATTGAGATAGTGCGTGAAATCAATCTATCATGCTAAATCTACAAGTTCCAAACTGTATACATAAGGTATATTAAGGGATTTAGAAAGATTAAGACTAGCTCCTACGCGTCTGTGTGTGTATAAGCACCGATTGTTTTATCTGTGAATTACCTACCGCTGCAGGAAAGGCAAAGATAAGGAAAGCAGCCTTGTTGGGAGCAGCATCAGTGGGAATATTCGCTCAGAGCTGAGCTCTGCCTCTGCTCGTCGGGGGATGTAAAAGAATGCCGGGGGGGTGTTGCCCTCCAGAGCCAGGGGAGCCTGAGAGACCCGTGTGGCCCCAAAGCAGCCGGCCCGGCCTCGCTCCGTGCCCAGCCAGATGATGTCCCCGGCTAACCACGGTGTTCCCGACAGCTCTGCCAACTGCCTCCTCCTCTAAAAAAAGCGCTGATCACCTCCGTGTTAAAAAAATACAGCACTGATAAAGTACAGCATTAAAATGCCGTAGTGACTGGAGCGAGTGGGAAGAAGCTCCTTGCTCAGAGCGGGAGGGGATCCCAGCGTGGCCTTCCCAGGCAGAAATTCCTTACGGAGCACTTGGGACAGCCTGAGCGAGAGCTCAGGACTGGGTGCTTCTCAAACTCCTCTGTGGTGCAGCTCGCTCCTCCCTGTGCCCCGACAGCCGCCAGGGTTTGTGGCTGCTCCCTGCGAGTGACCAAGGCTCAGCCGGGCTCCGAGGGCCCCGGCAGGGCTCCGGCTCTGGTAGGCAGCGCCCAGGACTGCTGTCTGTGCTGCTCACCACACGCGCTGATGCACTGCCCGTTCACGGGACACAGCCCCGCTCCCGCCTTGGGACCTGCTGCCTCCCGGAATTCCCGCAGGAAGGCCGGGGATAAACCAGCATCGCTGCTGCCGGCTGACCCCGGGCTCACCTGGCCGAACGCACCCGGACTTTAGTCCCAGGATTATGTCAGGGGAAGCGCTTACAAGGAAAGATGCTCCACGGGACAGCAGACACTGACTGTCTCTGTCAGTGGCAAACCCCGGCACGATGGAACACGTGCTGTTCCAAAGTGCTCACCTGGGCTGGCTCCCGCAAACCTGCGGAAGGCAGGATTCCTTTCCCCAACATTCACAGCGTGCGTAACTGCGGGTTATAAAAAGCATCCCCTGAAAAGATTTTCCTACTGGGTAAAGGCCCATTACGAGGACTTCCTGGCTTAGGCAGCTGTATATAGCAGCAGTAATCCTATTATGCTTATCCTAAACTGTCCTCCACCGAGCAGTGAAATGAACTTTACAGAACACTAGAAGCCTAATTAAGCCTCCAAGCCTGCTGCGAGCAGCTCAATTCTGCCTCTGTGCAGCCGCAGGGTCACGTTATCATAGAAAACACAAACACCTGTGCCACACACCCCCCAAAGGCTGTTCCCTGTCTTCAGTCAGCTGGTTCGAGTAAATGCAATCAAGTTCTTTGTAGGAAGAGCTGTCCTACTAATTCTTTATCACCGAGAGCCCAAATCCATGCCCACATACCTATGGCAATAACTCTGCCCTCGCAAATAGCTGTGCCAAGGCTGAAGGCTGCTCACACACTTCTGTATTTTTGTTGCACAGCTGTGAGGATAAAGAAACCTGGTACTGATCATCGAGGCCCTGAGCCTGGCCTTTCTGGAGAGGCTGTGTAAAGAAGCAATATTACACCTACAGCCAGTGAAAGACAGCTGGGGTGCAGCAGCCCTGGTGCCTGAACAGCTGCCTCAGGCTGTGCCACGGCTGTCAAGGCAGATTTGAATGGCCCAGCTGCTTCATTCCAGCTGCATGAGGCTGGATCACAACATCCATGTTTCTCCCAAACACCTTTTCACACCTGACAGTCCTTGAATTCCTCCAGAAAAAGCTGAATATCAAGGAGCTTTCCTGGGCAGAAACCAAAGGGATGACCAAGAGGAGAGAAGCTGCAGCTGGAAAGGGCTAAATGGGTGATTATCCTGAAATCTTAACATTGCTAACTAATGTCATTGCTTTAAAAACCTCAACACAACTCTCAATCCTGCACACAGCACGTCTCCCCTGCCATGGCACTCTGTGTGATGCATGCCCAGGCCTGGACAGGACTAGACCTGACCCGAGGATGTCACAGCACATTTGCAGCACAGCAAGAGGTGCTGGCATCACCCTGTGCATGGCCAGCATGGCTTAACGGCTAACCACCACTAAATATGGATTTCTGTGACTTTTTCGGAGCTTCCTTGTGCCTTTTCCTAATGGAGGGCACCTCTGACATTTAGGTCTAGAAATTAATATCTTCAAATGCTTGCTTTTTTGGTGTAACAGACTGAGACAGGCTAAATATTTGTGCTCTTGTCTTGCCTGGCTGGTAACCCAGATACTATTAGTGAAGCACAACTGGGTCACGAGAATTAATATTAGCATCTGCGTTAGCTGCTTTATTTACAGCCCTGTAGCTGTCAAAAGTTGTGGTAGCTTAAAAGGAACATGGTTTATTCATGCTGACACTAGCGGTGGAATAGCTGGATGAAGGCTGGCTGGCTCCTCAGGACCAGGCTGGGCCCGTGGCAAGCACAGACCCAAGCTGGGCAAATGCCCTGGGAACGGTCTGGACAGTGTGGGGTGAGGGGGACAGCTCGTCCCAGTTCACATGGGCCAGCAAAAGCATTGGCTGGCAACACAGCCTAACAATGTCCACTGGTTTTCTGTGCTACCCAAACCAGAGTAAGAGTTTCTGAAAGAACACAGGATGGAAGGACCCTTAGGTTATGGTTAAGTTATAAAAACTCTGATCACTGTTTCAATATAATTAAGGAATTAATTAACTTCCTGGCTCAGTAATTATGGAAGCTTCAGCCCCATGAAGCAGCGCAGGATCCCGTAGGTCCCTGTGGGTCTGACAGTGGTCAGTACGTGGGAATAGCCCGCAGGTCCTGTTTGGGGCAGAGGGCAGTGCTCAGGGGGGTGTGAGTGCAGCCAGACTGGCAGGAACCTGAGCACACAGAGTCTGGGGAGAACACCATTATTATTGTTTTTAGCCGAAGACCAGAAGATGCAGTGAAGGGTGGGGTCCATGACACCTCTCTCCACGATGCTGCAGCCAGGAGCTCTCCAGCTGTGGTGCTCAGTCCCATCTGTGAATGCACTGCAGAGCCAGGCCTTTGCCTCCACCCTGGAGCCTGCTGCTGTGAGAAAGTGGGGCTGCCAGCCAGCACAGCCCCTGCTGCTTCACTCCTGCGAGGTGGCCACTACCTTCTCAAGCAGCTGCCACCTCCCTGCCATGTTCTGTCTCCTTTCCAAAATCACCCGTGACCAAGAGCCAACCATCCTGTAAACAAAGCCAATGCTGGGTTTCAACTTTATATGAACTGAGATAATGCAAATTTCTGAGTAACTGAAGTCTCAGCAAGGAGGTCTTTAAATAACTACAGGCAAGGGGCTTTTTATCAGAATTATTAGAAATGTTTTATCTTATTAGTAAAAATTGTATCAATTTATTGTCCAGTCTGCTCAGAAAAACCTTGAACAAAGAAAACTAGAAAACAGTTTCACAAACTAACTTTACTAGGCAACAACACTGTTAATTCTCTGGGTACCTAAAAGTCATGTTAAACCAGTATAAAACAGCAGAGCAGACTCTGAGACACAGCCATTCCAGGCAGGAAAGGAGCCTGGGCTGGGCTCTGCTGGTGCCCAGTGGAGCTGCCTTTGCCCTGTGTTCAGGCAAGGGATGGAAAGAGCTCGGGAGCTACAAGGGCAGTGCAACATTGCAACGAACGTCTCCCTGAAGCATCACAACTGGACTGCTCGTCCTTTCACCGTGTGGGGCAGGCAGATCACCACCTGACCAGCAACCTGCACCAGGAATGCAGCTGCCTGCCCGCTGGAGAGTCCAGGGATCACTGAACTAACCAAAGCAGGAACAGCATCCTCCCACATGGGCCACAGAAATTCTTACATTCCTCTTATATTCCTGTCTCAGTTGTTATATGGATAAATTCTTAAGCCATTATATCACAACAAAGGCAACATCTATTTTTTAAAATGAGGAATCTGGCGGTCCCAGAGCCAGAGTTATTGTTCTCTGTTGGATTTGGATATATCAGCTGCTGAGTTTCTTTTTTCCTTCAGGACACACAATTAGCCATCTGGAAGCTTCATCAACACACCAAAACAGCAGCTATAATTGTGCTTATTAAATAAGAGTCTAAATCTGTCCCAGAGAAAGCAAAACTCTCCCTAGGACCGAGCACATGAACCCATGGCAAGTCTGACCTCCCATAACCAGCAGTAACTGGTGAGAAGAGAAACTGCCTGAAGCATGAACTTCAGAGTAAGAGGGACGAGCCCTCGGCCCTCAGCTTTGCTGTCTGGCCCATGCACGGACCCACCAAAGCCACCAGCCTGAGTACGAATATTCCCAAACTGCAACAAAACCCAGCGACTTTCTCAGTGTATTTTACGTGGCAAGGTAATGCCAGTCCTTGGAATTCTACTGGTCTGCTTAGGTTGAGGATGAGCAGAGGAGAGGTGGGAGCAATGGGACCTTCCCCCAGCAGGTGATTTTGTCTTCAGGAGCACTGCCAAGCACGCTCTGCGCCTCGGCAAACACCAGTCCCACCCACACCCCGCCTGCTCCACCATCTCCTCCCTGCTCATTCTGCAAACTTAGATCCCAACGATCCCATTGTGCACAGCCAGTGGCAGAAATTTGTCCCCAGAAGTTCTGATCACATGGTGTAGCGGGCAATAGCTATTTGCATACAATCAAGTGTGATTAACCTTGAGCATACATTACTCCCCAGCTTTCCAGAATCCCCACCCTAGCCCCCCCCATCCTGCTCACAGCAAACTGAATTTCCTTGAACAAGAAGGGCTTCCAGAGACCGAGGTGATGCTTCACTGCACCCCCTCCCACAAGCACTCGCAAATCCCTCCTAAGGATTACACAATTCCTCCCAGCAGTAAAAGCTCCAGGAGTACAAAGTAGAAGTATTTGGAATACTTGAAAATACTAACAAATGCTGCTCCTGGATCTGAGGAATGAGTTGGAGCTGTTTTGTTGCTCTCTGCATTGCTGTTGTGGGGCCAAGAGATTGGTCCAAGGGCTGCTCTCCTCATCCAGAGGTTCATGGGAAGGAAATGCAGGGAGAACAGACAATATATGAAGAACTGGTGGAAAAAAAGAGTTGCTCTGGCTGGTTGTTTCTGACAGAGAGCTCTGAGCTTCTGTTGGCTTTAGTTTTGCTAACTGTACTTTTTAATTTTGGCAAGAATGCCTGGAGCCCAGGAAAGGAATGCACTGTATATATAATTATAAATCAAAATATAATACAATAAGTAAAATGAACACTGAAAAATACCACTCACTAGCTGCATATGACATCTACCTAATTGTTCCAGGCTGTGAGTCACCACTTGAATTAAGGAGGTGCAGCGAGGCGGTGGAGGGCCAGCTCTGCAAAGGTAGTCGGGCTCTGACTCCCCGGGTACCTATCTCGTTAATCCAAATCCAACTCAGCTTCCCCCTAGGGCCCTGAGCTCAGCCCTGTCCCACCTCAGTGCCCGTGCACAAACCTCAGCACCAGGCTGTACCTCCTGTATTATATAGGCAAAGAGTTAAATGCCTGAGAAATGGGATCACAGACCTGAGATCAGCCTAAAGCAGCAAAAGAAATCCTGGGCTGGGGCAGAGCTAAACATCACCGTAAAAGGCAGACCCTGGAACTTCCAGGAGATGGACACCTACATCAGGGCAGTCCTTTCCCATAGGAAAAAAGGGAGAAAGAGAGGTTGTTGCCATGCCCTGAGGGCTGGAGCACATATTTGTGACTAGAGGAGCCAGTCCAAACTCTAATCCCTGCTCTGCCAGGCTGGAGCAAACCTTGCAGTGAGGGAAACGATCTGAGTGCTGCTGAGCTTTAGTGCTGGGGCATGGGAGGCTGTGAGGAGCAGAAAAAGCTGGTGCAATTGGTGTTTTTAAGTGACCACTTAATCATAGAATATCCTGAGTTGGAGGGCACCCACAAGGATCATTGAAGTGCAATTCCTGGCCCTGCACTGGACAGCCCCAAGAATCCCACGTGTGATTAAGGATTTAGAGAATGCAAATGTGGGGGTGAGAGGGACAAGGATTCAAATTCAAGAGGTTTATGGTGGTGACCTTAATGCCCTGAATGAAAGATCAAATTTGCATGAAGATAATGAGCAGGAGGATGGGTGTAAGAAGAAAACATCACCCTGTGTGCAGTCACACACTCCCCAAACACATCTGCACACACAGACCTGCAGCCTGAGCTGCAATGCCCGGGCCACGCCACCAGCCACAGGCAGGACCTTCCCTGAGCCCCTGTTCCTGCTGCTCTTGTGACAGGTGCTTGTGGACTTCCAAAAACCAGCAGTGCAAAATAATTCAGTGCTGCTTCTCTGCAAGATGTCAGGATCCCATAATAATAAGTCATGATGATTTCACAGCAACTCTAAGCCAGTTTCCATCCTGCTGTCAAAGCCATGTGTCCTTGGCTTTGAACTGCTTTCTCCCCACTGGAATTCAGCCACCTCTGCACTGGGACACACTGGGATTTTAATCCTGTAATTGACAGCATCAATGCTGGCCTAAGGGGCTTCCCTGGGAGCGAGGAACATGCTGCAGCATCCTTCAGTTCTGTTTTCAGACAATCAAGTATTTCCAGCAAGCTGTTAATCTTTGAGACGTGAGCTGGGCTTTGGTCATCATTACTTAAATGGAGTGGATGGCAGAAGGAAGGTACCTGAAACCTCAATAAAAACCTCAGCCAAAAGGTGTGAATATTTCATTCCTCTGCTAGAGCAGCAGCTACAGGATGTGGCAATGCTGATGGCTTGCTGTCTTGCAGCTCTGGCTGGCCAAAACAAGAGAAAAAAGCCTTTATTACTCATTTTTCTTCACAGGATTCCAGAAAAGCTCTTGGTCTTTTTGAAACATCAGCAACAACCTGAGAAGACTGGGAGTATTTCCTTCACAGCAGTTTTAGTTCCTAAGGTGCTCTACGTTTGTGATGCTTGGGACGGCAGTGACAACGATTAAAGCCCACAAATCGAGGCTCCCAACCACCTTGTGTGTGGTTTCAGTGAAGCAGATTTGTTTACGGCATATTAAGGGCACTGGGAGGTTTGAGTATTTTTACCAGCTGTTCCTTGTGATTTTTTGGCAGCTCTCAGGATGTCATTGTCATTCCCAACATATCTCGAGATGGCTCTCAGAAGCCCAGGGAATGGCAGCCAGGCACCCTCCCGGAGGTTCATTGTGCCCTGCACACTCTGTTGTCTTTGTGAAAGGAAAATCCCCCCATGCTGCTGTGCCTTGGAGCGTGAGAGGTCTGCACATCAAGAAGCTCCTCTCATTGAATGCAAGATGCAAAGACAGAAAGGAAAAACACTTTTAAAATATTATTTTAGTCTTTTCAGAGCTTCTCACTAGAAGCTTATGAATTGCTGAGAGAAACAAAAAGGTATTAACTGGGATGCTGAAAATAGAGCCCCTGGAAGGCTGAATCTGGACAGGGACTTTGCAGAAGATCTCGCAGCACACCTGGTTCATGTGATTGTCCTTTACAGTTACTCTTTCTGATCTTTTGATCCACATACGTTTTCCTCTGCAGGAAATTAACTGCTGTGCTTGGTGGTTGCTCCTTCATCTGGTGAGGGATGATCTTTATGGTTCTCATAACACCTTCAAGATATACAGGCCATAATTTGGGTGTTCCCTTTCTTGCACATCAAATTCATTTTTGATTTGCTCCTGCTACGGAGATTTTTGTGGTTTGTTAACATATTTTCTTTCTTCACTGATAACGCTTCAAGTGACTGTGATACATTTACCTGTGAACTCCAGCAACAGAGCACACTTTGTCCTGGGACAAGGCTCACCCACTTAATGCAAGGAATTAACTCAGATACTGCTGATGCCCATGTTGATGCAGTACCTGCTCTTGACACTTTCAAACTTGATTACAGGCAAAGGGGCCCTTTGCAGGGCCATCAGGATAACCAGAGATTGAAGGGCTTTACTGTGTTCACAGACCAAGCTTATCTCAGCCACAATTTAGGCTGATGAAACAATCAGTCCCACTACTTCACAGAACAAGCTTTTGAAACCCTGTCATTATTAAAGGTTAAAAAGAGCTGTAGTCTCTCAGCTCTTCCCAATGCAAAACAGAGCACAAATTAGTATAAATCGATGCCTCAACGCAACTGTGTAATTTGCATTTAGACTGCTAAAGAGTTGAACACAAACCTACATTGAGACCGAGAACATCAGTGTGCACAGTGACACTGCTGAGCCAGGAATGAAGACATGGGGTAGGAACCAAACGACAAAGGGACTGGGCATGACAGGGTAGGAATGATGGAATGCCTGGGGGAGAGTCAGTCACAGATAGGAGGAGTAGCACTTGCTGTTAAAGCACACAAACTGGAGTTAGATAGTCTGGGTCCTTTTCCCAATTACTGCATTTTGGATTTGTTCTATGACCTTGGGTAAATAATTTATTCTCTTTGTGCACAGCTTCCTCATCTGTAAAAGAAGGTTAATAGCTACTGCTCAGAAAGGTTGGCTTTTCCTGGCTTAGGTGAAGGTATGAGTCAGGGCAGACTTTGGCAGATGTGCTAAGAGACACCATAGAGGTAAAAAGTGCAAATAATTACTATTTCTTTTACCTGAGGTAGGTGTTAATCACAAATGTGTCAATGGTGCAGCAGTGACCAGAGGAGTTGCCTGCCATGGGAGCAGGATGAGCTGCCAGGCCAAGAAGAATAATGGAATATTGTATTTTCTCTAGGTTTTTCCAACCTAATTGCAATGCACAGTAGATGTACTCACTTAGAATCTTGTGAGCTGGCTGAGGGTGATACAAAAATCCCTCACATACAGCAGTTTGGCTGTGACCATGTTTTCAATCCCCTTCTACAGAAGTTATCATTCCTAGTGCACAACACTTCTCCCTACAGAGCCTTCCTGTCTGCTTTTGGAACCTAAAATGGATTTTTGGGGTCCATAACCAACCATTTTACTGCACTCCAGAGTAACTGTGAGAATCACGCAGTGGGATGTGGAGTAATCACATAACTTGATCAACACAGCAGCTGATGAAGCTGATAGCATGGTCTGACCAAAGTACTGAATTTCCGTGAATAGCCAACATTTGCACCAATACATGCAGAGAATTTATCTCCCAATAATTAGAAACCCCCTTAAGTCAAGCTATAATGCTGATGGTCCATGTAACTTTATATTTACTTCTTGTTTCCAGTAACATTGGTAATGTACAGAGTCTCCTTGATGGTAAGTGCCCGTAGAACACTTACTACGAATTCCCTGTACTACTCACCCTGCTGTTTCTCAGTGGTGTGAAAATGCAGAGCCCAACTCGTTCTCAGTGTATCAGAGCTGGCCTGAATCCCTGTGAAGTCGCTTACTTTCATCTCAGTGCACAGCAAAGAGAAAAGCCAAGAGCAGGAATGCTGTGGTGGCATCAGCCTCTGGCAGCCTCTGCCTCACCAAAGGGACATGTGGGAACTGGGCCCAGGGAGCAGAGCTGGGGGGTCTGGCAGGGCAGGGCCCCTCTGCGGTGTCATGGCCAGCACTGCTCTGCTTCCTGAGGGGTGTCAAACAAACACTCTGTGCCCCACCAGGGCACAGGCCATGCACTGCTAAGGTGAGTAATAAACCAGCCTGGACTCCAGATGATTTCTCCTGGTCACGTAACAGTGAACAGCATCCATATAATTTTACTGAATTGCTTAGATTTCTATATCTTTTACAAAAAAGAAGCCATGTGCGCATATAAGGGAGCTCACATTTTAGGAGTTTCCTATTATAGATGTCATTCCCAATGGTTAACTCATCCAAGTGTGACTTGAGTAGCCCACATCATCAATATTAAATGTGACATTTACTATCAAGAGCAAAGTTTTGGGGCTGCTGCCAGCCCCACTCACCGAGCCGTAAATATTTTGATCACGGAGCAGGCAGAGAAGGAGGCTCAGCCCTCGCTCACGGCTGACACCAGCGGGGAGCTAAGGGGAGTTCTCACAGAGCCCCGAGGGGCTCAGCAGCAGCAGCCTTGGCAGAGCCTCCTCAGCGGGGGGAGCCAAGGCCGTGAGTAACCCCGTGCCCAGGCTGGGCCCTGCGCTGCTGCCGAGAGCGTGACGGGCACGCGGGGAGGATGGAGACGTTCCCGGGTGTTCCCTGCACGGGGAGCACGCTGCACAACAGCTGCACCAGTCCTGCAAACGCCTCCACTAACCTGGGCACTCGGCACTGCCTGGGAACAGAGGAGCCCCAGTGCCCTGGGGGACAACCCCTGGCCCACCACAGCACCCGGTTTCCAACAGGTCCCTCAAAGAGGATCAGCAACGTCTCACCTTCCCTCCTGGACACCAGCTGAAGCCTGGCAAGTGATTTGTGCAATGACTGACCCTCTGGTGGTGTTTACAGATGGTTTGCTGATGGCTGTGGCCGGCCTGGAGCTGCAGTTGTCGGGGGTGTTTACACATCAGTTAAACCACACACATCCGTTCACATCCATATCCATGCAGTGCCTGCCCCTGCACGGTGCTGGATTTGCTACAGCTGCTCCGTGACTGGAGCTGCTGGAGGCAGTGGGATCCCTGCTAAACAACACACAAAGGTACAAACCTGAGGAGCTCCTGTCTGAAATCTGCTACCACTGTGATCACACCTGTCCCACAGCAACGACACTGCGGAACTGAGGAGAAGAAAGGCCCTTGTGAGGGACCTCCACAGCAGAGCTTTCTCCTTGTATTTCACCCTTCCAAAGCCACCCCACGTCACGCTTCTCAGTGCTGCAGACTGAACTGTTCTGTGGCTGCAAGCTGTGCAATGCCTCCTTTCCTCACAAAAAGGAGTATTTTGGCAACTACATGATTTGCCAAAAAATACATCACTCAGCTATGGCAGTAAGGAAACACCAAAGAAATACTGGCAAATAGTTGGGGATTTTTTTCAGAGGTCAGTATTTTAAGAGGAAGACTTTTTGGAAGACTATCAGCTGTGTTTTTCTGAATGTGACCCTACAACTACACATGATGAAGTAGTCTGCAAGGTCTCATTACTAAGGAATGGCAAAGTATAATAAAAACTGCAAACACCAAACAGCTTCATTACTCCCATTATCATCTTCTATCTTTGTTTAATTGTATGTATAAATTTTTAATAAAGAAACTTCATGTGCCTGTGAGTTAGATCTTGCTGAGAGAGACTTTCATTGACTGCAGAAACACAGCCAGGCCAGCTGAGTCATGCAGCCAGAGAAACAAGGTGGAGCAGGATCGAGCACCTTAGTTATTCTGGTCTGCATGAGGAACAGAAACACTTGTTAAACTCTACTCGGTGTCAGTTAATGGTATTAGCCCTCCTGGACCAGAGGGATTTTACTGCTCTTCCAAATAATGACAAATGGTGCAGCTGGACAGAGATGAGTTATTCACTCCCGTGATAATTGCTGCACAATGATATTAAAGAAGCATTCACCAAAAACTTCCCTGGTTAATGATGTTTAATTCATTATTAAATGCAGCTCATTACTGTTGGAAATAAGGCCATTTAGCAGCCATCAGCTTTGCTAATATTGCTCAATGTCTTGCAGTGGTCAGACAGCAGAGGGGAAGGCAAGTTTTAAAAATATATTTTCACTTCAGAATAAAAAAAAAATTCTGCCAGTGTTTTGTAATGAAATAATACCTAATATCATCTGAATCTCTTGCTTCCCTGTAAAATCCGAGTAGTCACTTGTTTGCTTCTAGAACTAACATCTCCTTTACGTGAGATTTTAAAGGTGAATTTCAGTACAAGAAAATCTCTGTCTTCAGCACTTGTTGCCCTCCTGCTCCCCACGTGCTGTTCCAGGGGCACAAGCATTTAAACCACAGCCTGTCTCTAAGCCTTTCCTCGCTGCCACTAAGCCCACAGGTTTCCCCCAGCAGCTATGGATGCTCCTGCTCTTGCAAGTGCTCCCAGCCAAGCTCCAGCCCCGGCAGCGCAGCCCCAACAGAGGGGTCTTGGGCTGTGACCCAGGACAGGTCCCACTGCACCCCAGCACACTCGGGCTGTGACCCAGGGCAGGTCCCACTGCACCCCAACACACTCGGGCTGTGACCCAGGGCAGGTCCCACTGCACCCCAGCATACTCGGGCTGTGACCCAGGGCAGGTCCCACTGCACCCCAACACACTCGGGCTGTGACCCAGGGCAGGTCCCACTGCACCCCAACACACTCGGGCTGCTCATGTGCCAGAGGCGCTGCAGGCTGGGCCAGATGGTGCTCTACTTCCAAAGCTCATTAGGGAAAGGTGTTCAGTGACTCATGTCTAATACCACGTAAATGTTTCTCTAAGCCTTCGAGTACGATTCCCAAAACCTTTCCCAAGCTGGAGACCTCGCTTTTGATCTACAGACCCCGCATTGCCCAGGGCCAGAGCTGTGCTGGCAGGTCAGCCAGACACCTCCAATATATAACACCCCCTAATGTGAGGAGAGCAAAGCTATGAACTCTCTGACACCACAAAATGCCACAGTTCATTGCACAGAGAAGTGACTGGGGTGGAGGGGGCAGGAGACACAAGCCACCCTCCTGCAGTGGCCTGTGGGAGCTCTGTGGGCTGCGTAAATCCAAAGATCTTTCTGACAAACAGATGTGCTAAGGGTACTGCCTCCCTTCTCTCTCTTGCTGGGGATGGCTCCCAGCTCTCTCACTCAACTCCTGGGTGCTGCAGCTGCCTGGGCAGACAGCACCTGGTATATCAGAAATGCAGATAAAACCAACAAATCAACCATCAGCCAGAATAGCGAGCAGAGAGCCGAACAGACGTGAATCAAATCAAATTGAACCAAATAAGGAGGTAGATCTAGTGGTTTGCGATACACAATTCCCCAAAGCAGCCACCCAGGAGCACCAGAGGCAGTAGGCAGGAACTGGACTGCTGAGGAGAAGACTGGTTTTACCTGGTGGGATGGGGCACATCAGACTGCTCAGCTCAGTTTTTCACTCGGCCCTCCTCAGACAACCAGAGTATTGCAAACTGAGGGAGCTGAGGTGCCAATTTCCTCCAAGAAGATATCTCAGCACTAATTCACATCTTTTGAGCTAAAAAAATGTACAGGGTAACGTCAGGTTATAAAACAGGCCCTTGACTTGCCCTGGTTTAATTAAGATAATGAGAAGTGTAGGATGATGAGCTATGGTTCCAGACAGCAGGAAAAAAGGATGAAGAGCAATTACATTTGGAACAGAGAAGAGCCTATGGAGCTAGGAGCTGGGGAACAGGCTGTGACAAAGGGGATGTCTACAGGAGATTTATTGGTACTGAAAATAGAGCAAGGCAGGACTGGGTGACTGGAGAAGTTTGGTGAAGCTGAGTCTTCTGCACCTGGAAGGCAGGTACTGGTGCAGCCAGCGGTGTCTGATGGGTGGAGGAAAAAAGAGCTGGCAGCTCTCACACGGTCCCTCAGAGACACGGTCATGGGCAGGGCTGCACAGCAGGGCTGCACAGCAGGGCTGCTCCCACACCTTCCCCAGCCCCAGGGCAGCGCTGCCAGGCGAGGGAACCCTGTGCACACACGGTGTGTTGAGCACTCCCAGCAGGCTCTGACAAACAGCCTGAGCATGTGTTTAAGTCTCACAGATTTCAGTGGGACTTGTGTGGACCCAAGCTGAAGCATCTGTTCCATCACTTTGCTGAATTGAGCTCAGCCACTCCCAGCACCCAGACATACACAAGAACATTTCTTCCTTAATGCAAAATGCTGGGAAATCCTGAATAAAAGTTGGTCTTACTGTGAGACACTATTATCTCTGCTAGCTCTGGATCAAACCCAGAAGAGGTTCAGTACTTTGTAGTTTAAATATAGTCTGTCCTCCTCTAAGCATACCCCCGTGTCTTATTTCTGTCCCAGCTCAGAGCCCACCATGATGGAATTTGGGTGAAGGTGTGAGAGAACCCGGAGTTCTTTGCCGATGCTTTCCTAATTGCAATAACTATAACAATGTAGTAACACCACCCCCACCCTGCCGGCACCGGAGCCGGTGTGACTGAATTTACCATTCTGCAGCAAACAGTGTTTGCTTCTCCTATACCATCATTTCCACTCATCACCTGGAGAAAGAGACCCCTAAACCACAGATCTGCCCTGCCTCTTAACTTGGAAAACAGCTGGAAACTGTACTCCAGGAAATCAGGATCACATGCTGCACTGACACAGGGGAAACTCCAAGCGGGTCTTTATGTGTATGCTGCATAATTCACCAGCACCATAATTAATCCAGATCACGTAGTTTTACAAGAAGTGCTTCTGCAGAGTAATTAAGCTTATGAGTGAGCAAACTGGGTTCAACTTCAGCATTAAAGGAGCAGCCAGAGAAACAACTGGGAACAACGGGCACAAAGAGGAGAGTTTAGACAAGTGATGGTTGATCAATATTGGGGTGACATGAGACTTATTATATACCTCCTTAATAAATATACATTTAATTTCTGATCTACTGTGTCAAACCCACTTGTCTGATACTGTATTGTATTACATTTCTATGCTGTTTTATAGGTTGACTCTCAAGAACCATAATTTATTGACATTACTTTATAAATCTTTAAAAGGGCAAGAGAGACGGACTTAATCAGAAGGAATCATTTCCCTTTTGTTTGGACTAGTTTAAAATCAGTTGCTTGCTACTTGATACAATTTAAATGACTAATTATGACTTGATTTTCTCCCCTCCCTATCCCTTTGAATCATAATCAGTGCTTTCAGCTAATGAATTTACCATTCTCAGAGCACTATTAAAGAAAGACTTGGTCTTCTCCATGAGTAGTCTTATTTATGCAACCCCATCGACTTCAGAGAGCAGAGTGATTAATTCACAAATAATTTATCTGACAAATGTTGCTTCCCCTCTCCCCCTCCCCACCCTTGCAAACTGCCTGTGGGCGAATTAGAAATTTCTCTATTCAGAATTCTTGCGAGTTTTTCTTCACTAAATAATTTTTGCCCTAAACATTGAGTAGCTGCAATGCATGTGAGCACACTTTGTGTTCTCAGGCACCTTCTGAAGCCACACGGCCTCATTTCGTCCCACAGCCAGGATAGTTTCCACACCTAACCAGCACAGCAGCAACGGGGAATGTTACTTTCTGGCATACAAAATTACAGCTAATTCCGTATTATCTTCAATTATTTATCTATAGGCCCACTTTGAAGTATTTTAGGCAAGAGTTACATAAGAGGAAAGTATTGTTATTCCTTCACGTGCCCTCCTTTTCCCGGGCCGGTGCTCCTCGCTCCGGCGTGGGCAGCTCCAAGCGCTGCTCCGGGGGCTCGGGGAGCAGCCTCCAGATGGAGCAGGGGACTCACTGGATCTCAGAGTGCTGCTTCTCCCTGTCCCACCGGGATGCCCAGACCAGGGAAATTCCCTGTACTTCCCTGCTCCAACACCCTGACATGACAGATGCTGAGCCACTGAGTGCAGGTTTTAAACGGCGATGGATGGAGCTTGTGGGGTTGTGTGACCCCAGGGACACCCCCGGGACACCCCCAGGGACACCCCCAGGGACACCCCCGGGACAGGGCTGTGCCCCCGGGAGCGGTGCCAGCCCAGGGCTGTGGTGCTCAGTGTGTGCTGAGCACCGGTGCCGTGGGTGGGCTGCAGACAGCACCCAGGGCTGTGCCAGCACCCGGCGGGGTCCCCCAGAGACCTCCGTGGCACCAGAGCTCCCAGCAAACGCGCACGCTGGGCTCTGGGACATCTGTGTGACTGCCACCACCCCTGGCCGGTGTCACCGAGCCTTACAACACCTGGGGCTGACCTGGCAAAGCCGAGGCCTTCGTGGGCAGCAGCTGTGAGCCCACTGAGACAGCGCCAGGGGCTGTGAAGAGCAGCTCCTGGTTTGTCAGGAGATCGGATCCTGATCTGACAGTGAATTCTGGGCAGCCACTTACTCCACTCTCTATGGGAAGGGTTTTTCCACTCTTTGGACTTAATATTACATGTAAATAGAATTGATTTATGTCTGGAGAAGAAGCTCCTCAGCCAAGGAAAACAACCAAGGTCTACAGAGGGAGGTATGCCAGGGAACATGTGATGTCTCTCCTCCAGCAAGGGGTTTCTTCTGTAGAAAACCCTTCACTCGAGAAGTGCTCGAGGCTGACAGAGCTTCATCTAATTTAAATGGAATAACTCCCTCTCTTTCCCTCTTTGACCTCTGATCCTTGCTGGTTGTCATGGAAAATGGACAGATGAAACCCAGAAAGAATTTAAAGGAGAACTTAACTGAATTGGAATTGTAGCCCTGGAGCCTCGTTTGTCTGCCTGTTTCCGTGGTGGCCCAGCTGTTACACAATTGAGCAGCGGCACTTATTAAGCACATGTTACCAATCGAGCTAAGGGAGGGCAGGTAAGTAAAGGCACCTGTCAAAGAGCACCTTGGTCTCTGACAGGGTCTGCTCTGCGTGCAGACCAGCACGTCTCAGCCAGCGTGGAAAGGGAAGTTGGCATGTCTGGTTGTGTCTCCACACACCCTTCTGCTGTCACTCGTTCCTGCCAGAGTCAGGGATGGACAGAGGACAGTTACAGGGACTTGAACCATGCCAGCCAGGTGGAGAGGAAGGAGGTCTGGGGGGCTTATTAATGTGTAGGGCTGGGAGTTTCCTGCTCCATTTTATGGCCCCTCTGACCCTATCTTCACTTAGCAGCATCGGGGGGAAGGGGGAAAGAAAAGAAAAGCAGGTATCTATGATGCATAAATAACCTCGTTGCCATGACAGCAGCAGTATCTGCAAGCACTATCAGTATTGAGAGCTTTTAGGTAAATGAGACCTGACACCCTGCTCACCAAATGAAACTCCTGGGTTAAGCAGGTGAAAAAGAAGTCAAGTCATCTGCCAAAGGGCAAAGGGCTGGATAGAAGTGGTTTGGTTTTTAAAGACATTTCTGAGCACAACAGATACTCCATCACCATGCCTTTGGAAGGAAACCAGCGTGTGAGTCGCAGGCTGGGCTGTGGCACAGGCAGGATGCCACAGCAGTGATGCAGCAGATGCAGCCCGATCATGTCACCCCTTGTGGCCCTGACAGCCTGGGCTCACCGCTGTGTGTCCGTCCTGCCCCACGGCTGCTGTGACACTGGGCACTCATCGAGGAGCTGCTGTCTCTGAAAGATTTCACACTTCCCAAGTGCCCTTTCTGGCTTTCATAAATGAACAATGAACAGTGACACACTCACTGCAGGGAGAGCCAAACTGTGAGCATGGACACGGTGGGGGCAGGTTTGGTCCGTGCCAACAGAGAGAGGCACAGTGGATCGTCCCAGTGCTCTAATTCATCATCATCATCATCTCTCAGTGCAATTAAAACCAGATGAGGCCTCTCAATTTCCCCTCTTTGTTTGCAGTGAGCTGCCTCTTGCTTTTCAAGACCCCTTGGAAAAGAGAAAGGGAGTGCAAGGGGAAGATGGGGTCACGGACACTTTGTGACGGGGACTGGCCTTTTGCAGAATATTCATCTTTCAGAGATAAGGGAAATGCAAGGTGGGTGCTGTGGCTCGGCTTTGTGTGTGTGCTTTATCAAACTCTGAACCTCCAGAAATCAAGCCAGACCAGGAGAACACAGAAGTAGTGTTCTCCCTGCTGCAGAGCCTGGCTGAATCCTGAGCTCTGGGTGCCCTCTTTGCCTTGGTGATCCTGCCTTTTTAAAGTCTAAGGAGTGACAATCTTGGATGAGGCATTTCCAGCCAGTGGAGGTCCTTTGCTGGCTCAGGTGACCAATCAGCACCCAAACACCTCTGGGGTCAGGTTTCCCCTGCCTTCCCCGTCTCCAAACACATGCCTTATAAGCTTAATGTCCCAGGTAATTAATTCAGGAGAGCTGATCTGCGCTATTCCACACTGGCAGCAACAGGCCTGGTTTCAACCAAAACCTGGGAGAAATCTCTCACAGATAATATGCAAAGCAGCAAGGACAAAGCAGAGCAACGGCCCCCCCTCACCTTTAAGCACTGTTTCAGGGACTTTTTCCCCAGAGCATTTTTTGAAAATGATCTGCACGTATTCAGTACACCTGAGGGGGTTGGTTTTATCCCACAAATGAATTGCTCAGTCTGAGGTTTGTGCTTCTGGGAAATGATGTCTGTGTTAAGGGGATCGCTGTGCCAAGCCTCCCCCGTGCTCCTGCTCTCCACTCCCATGACTGTTTCCATAACCATCGTGTCCAGCCCAATGGTGAACTGGGTCACTGCCTGCTTCCAAGTTTATTTTTAAAAACTGTTTTGCTCTGCACGATCACTGGTGCCAATGCAAATCTCTGCTGGTCCCAGATGGAGAAGAGAAGCCAACAGGTCATTCCTGCTGCAGATGTACCCTGGCGCCCTCCTGCACTCCCTGCTGGGGCCCAGAAGAGCCTTTGCCAGGGGGTACCGTACCCATAAGCTGAGCCCTGAAAGTGACCCCTCTAATGTGATCTAGTGACTCCCATGCAGAGTGCTCCAAGAGAAAATTTCCCTCACTGACTGCTTCTGCTCTCCAAGGAACCACTCCAAGAGTGTTCTCTGTATATCCCACTTTGGGAATTACTAGTGTAACTAGTCTATATTTTCCCCAGGGAGAAAACAGAGGGTTTTTTTCTGAAACATTTTTTCTCCTTGCAGGAAAAAGCTTCACTACTGGAGTTTCAAAGGTGAGGTGTAAATCTTTCTTTTAGATCATTAACTCTTCCTTGGCTCTTCTTGTTTTTTCAACTGTCTCTTAAAGACATGCAGGTGCTGGAGGAGGGGAGATGTGCAAGAGGAAGCCTCTGTAAGGAGCTTGTAGAGGGAACAGAAATGAACCTGTTGGTATGAGGCCCTGATGGCCTTTTTGGCCCCTTTTTTGAAAGGAAGGGGGATCCAGATGTAACATCAGTCTGTGATTTGCAGCTTATATCTTCTCATTTAATTTTACCACATACTCCACGCACACCTCTGTCAGTCAGCACGAGCTGGCAATGCTACAGCAACTGGTGGGTGCTGCAGGATTGTTTGGGGAGGACAGAGGAACAGATTCACCCTGGCTGTACAAGGCACTCAGACTCACACAGCCCATGGGATATCCTACACATTCCTTCTCCTTTCTGGAGGACGGATACAGACTCATGAACTACTAAGGAAACCATCTACATTCACCTACTTAAGACAGAAATAAGTACACCGACTTAAATGAGAAATATCCAGCATGCTTTTTCCAACATTAGTATCTCCTTGTACAGTAACCTTATTACAGCCAGACAAGTGACCAGTGCTGGCCTTGTTTAGGTTTCTCAGCAAGTATAAGAAGATTACTATATACATCTTATTTCTGTGGTGATAAGCAGCTTAGACAATATGACTAAGGGTCACTCCACACAATAGGTCTATGGAATTATACATAATTTTCTGGTGGGCAATGAAGTGACCTGAAGGTTTCCAGCATGCAGCCTCAGGGCTTTGCCATTAACCAAGCAGCTCCACACTAAGACTAGAGCTTGTCAAGAGGCTGATTTTTTTGTTTCCCACAGGAAATAAGGACATTTTGACATTTACTGCATGACAACATCTCTGAAAATATGTTTCAGATAAAGAAGAACATTTTAAGAATACTGAAAAAGTTTGTTCCAATCATGACCTTAAGAAACACTGTGTTACCTGTGTGATAGAAAATAGGATAAACCTTGGAAAGAAAAGTCATTCCAAAACCAAAGCAAAGTTGGACCATCTCAATTTCATTGAACACAGTATCCCCCTTGCTGTTTTCTGCCACAGCACACACCTCTGCTGATATCCCCTCTCCAGGACAGGCAGGTAACACACCTCACCCTGGAGGTAGTGCAGTGCTCAGGCAGGGAGCGGTTCCTCCTTTCCTGGTGGGGAGCAGTGCTGACTAAACCCACCCTGCCCCACAGAACCCCAGCTCAGGGGATCCCACAGAGCTGCTGCCCCAGCACCGGGTGCAAACCACATCTCCTTGGCCTCAGCCTCAGCCCAGACCTGAGATCTGCTCCTTTGTGAGCTACAGCAGCCCAAACTAATCCCCAAACTTGGAACCACAACCATGCAGGAAAACAGCCAAACCTGCTTTTAGCATGACCTCCACAGGGGGCTGGAGCTGTTCACAGGAGCCAGCCAGGTCCAGGCAGGAAGCACTCTGCTCCTCCCTGGTTTGCAGCGTTATATAATTCCTTCTCTCAGAACAGCTGGAGCCACATTTCACCTGCACTCCTCAGGTGTGTTGCTATCCTGCAGATTTAGTAGCACTTCAGAGCTATGCTGTTCCATCCAGTAACATTCTGAGGCTGCAGTGCAGTGCATTAGGAAACAGGTCAAAATGCCATTGACTGAATTTGTCAAGGGAAAAAGCAGTGCATCATTAAGGAATTCAATAGATAACGTGGCTCCAGGTCCGGGCAAAGCCAACTGACTCGTGGCCTGACTCTGGACACTTGCAAATGTCAAGTTATGGGTTGCAAAAGGAGAATCTGGGGTGTTTTAACTGTATCAGGACATCCTGACTCTTAAAATGCCATTGTTTGCCTCAAATTCTTCCATCCTGTTTCTACTGATCATTGGGCCTCCATGGGCTGAGAAACAGGGCTGGCTCCTGTGGTATCTGCACAGCCTCCAGCCCTGTGTGACATCAGGGACACCTGGCTCCCTCTGGCCTGGCAGAAAATCCTGTATTTATGGAGCAGCTCCCCTCTCCCCCTCCGCGTGGCCCCGGTGAAAGCCCCAGCCCCGTGTCTGGCTCCACGAGTGACCCCCAGGCCTTGCTGCACCCCTCGTGCTGAGGCGCTGGAGGGATGGAGGGAGTGAGCAGCCTGTGCCTCAGCTGAGAGCAGAGAGGGCTGGGCAGGGAGGAAGGGGAGGCAGCGTGGGGTCAGAATGTGCCTGGGTTTGGGGAGAGAGAGCCCAGCGCAGGTGCTGGGCTTGGATTTACAGACAGCACATTCCCCCTGGGAAGGGGACGGTGTCTTTGAGAGGGAGCAGGAAAGGGGAAAGGAGATCATGTTTTCTCAATGCTCTTATCTGAGGCAAACCCTTAATAAGGATTGGGATGAGCCTGGATAGAAGGGGGGGTTACCTGTGATATGGTGAAAAGCTGGTGGCAGGCGGGGGGCGAGTGTGGGGGGCTCAGCTGGCCCGGGGAGGTGCTGACAGACATCGTCCCCCGGTCCAGGGGAGCACAAGGGCACGCTGCCATGCCAGGCTGCCACTGCCAGCCAGCACTGCCTGGACTGACAGCGCTGGGCACTGCCTCACTGCCTTGCAGAAAGGGCTGCAATGCTTACTTGGCTAATAGTGACAAATGCTGCCTTGGGCAAGAGGAGTAAGGGCTCCAAATGAACCCGAACCCTAAAGACAAGGACATGGTGTAGTAGCACTCATCTGGCACCTTCCTTCTCTCCTCGCCAGGACCCCCAGTTCTCACCACTGCTGGTCCTCCAGTGTTTGAGTTCTTGTGGCTCTTAAGGTTTTGGGGCAAAAGGTGAAAATTCAGTCTTTTTTGATGAAAAGAAGTTCTCTCTCCATTCTCTAAAGAAACTAAAGCCAGAAGTCTACAGGCTTTGTAGTACTGGATGGACTATAAAGAGAGGCCAAGAAATACAGGAGGCCTGGAAAACACCTCCATCAACAAAGTGCTTTCCTTACAAACCCAGCATGGATGTGAGTGGGGATATAGGAAATTTGCAGGCTACCCTGCAGCATACCAGCCTGCAAACACAACCCTGAGCTCTGGTACCAGGGGTGTCAGGGGGACACTCTGGGATGGGTTTCATGCCCAGCACCATCCTGAGATATTCCTGACCTCAGCAAAGGCAGAGCCAGCTCTTTCCAAGTGTCCCAGGAAAAGCCACGCCATGTCTGACTCAAGGAGGAGAGGTTCAGCAGCAGTGTTAGTGGGGCACAAATGGGAGCTGTCCCTTGTTCATTTGTGGCTGCTCTCAAAGAAGAATGAAAATGGGGATTAAAGGATTGAAAACTCACTGGGTATTAGCGCTACAGAAATACCTGTGGTGTGTGTTAGTGTGTGCTGGGGTGTGCTGGTTGGCCATGGGGTGGTGAGGGGCAGTGGTCTCCATCCCCCGTGCTCAGGGTCTGACAGTGATTCCAGCCCCCACTGTGTTTCCATCCATCCTGAGGAAGCTGCTATACTGACTGGAGGCCAAATATAGCAGGGAACATCAGTTGTGACAGAAGTTCCTCTCTGAGGGCTTGGAGAACTCAGAAGTGCCATTATTTCCTGCATTTAAAATGACTGGTAATCAAAAGCCTTGTTTGGGAAGCCCCATTTGCACCTCACACAACTCTAGGCTCTGATGTATACTAAAATCTCACATTAATTATGCATGAAATGTACATCTTTGGCTTTTAGGGACAGAGGAAACAGTTTTGTCTTGGGAATAACTGAGAATTATTTTGGCCTGGAGTCAAGAACACACAGCCCAGTTTTTGTTCATTTCAGTTGGTTTTGGGTTCCTTTCTAAGTGCAGGCAGCTATTTGAAAAGGGCCTGTTTCCTACAGAAAAGAAAGTTATTGTGTTCTCTGCATGTTCTTTCAATGCACAATTGCGAAATCTGAGCAGGCAGTGCCCTGCTTGTTTCCCTGGCTTCAGGGCTGGCACTGATCTCAGGTGACCCCAGAGGACATGGAACTGTTCTGGGTTGTATTCCACCCCTCTACATCTGAAAACCCAACTGGGAATCCTCCAACACTCTCAGGCACCTACTAAGTAGTTTATAAGCAGTGGGCTAAGGAGCCTGAAAAAGGATTGTAAATCACATAAGTGATCCCATTTAGGATGGGGGATACGGAGCTGGGAGGGGGCGGTGCGGGAAGGGGAAGCTCCCCACGGTGGGCACAGCCAGACATCCTGGCTCTGTTTCCGTTTCCTGGCTGGCACCAAGGGGTAGGGGGGACTGAATGCCACGCAGGGCACAGACAGGGCCCTCTCACACACCAGGCTCCACACAGGGTTTGCTTTCCCCCGACCATACAGAACAGCCTCTCAAGAGGTGAATGTAAAAAATCATAACAGCTGCTGCAGTCCAGGGCCTTCACAGCCACACGGCTGGGCTGTGTTCCCTCACCCTCCAGTCCCCGGCACCAGCTCGGCCATTCCCGCGGGTTTGGGTGGGATGTGGCACAGAGTGGGGCATTTCTCCCTTAAAACTGGCCCCAAGCGAGAGGCCAGGTGTGGCTGCAGGACTCTCTCTGCTCCCAGCACAGGCACCCTGCCCCTGCACCCTGCTCACCACCTCGCCCTCAGCTCCAGGAGCATCCCAAGAGCTGCCTATCTCCACATTCTGCTTCCAAGGAAGAACAAACAATGCAGAGCTGCCATGATATATTTAACGATGAATCATTCTCTTAAAAATTATCAGCTGTGAAAGGCTTTCACCACTCTGGGAATAATGCAATGATGTATTTCATGTGAATCAGTGCGGAGCGTATCCATGGCAACCTCATCCTTGCAGTTTGCCAACAGTTGGGGTAACCGGCCTGGAAGAGTTGCAGAAAATAAACCTGCATATTATGGGTTTTTAAAGGAAAAACCAGGCTTGTTTTGAATTGCAAGTGGCTTGTCTGTATGCTCAGCTTAGGCTGGCTTGTTTGGCACATTGTGGGGCCTCCTGGGGGTGACCCATCCCTCCTGCAGCCCCACGGCTCCTGTCCCCACCGTGCCACCTGTCCCGGCCATGGGGCAGCCCCGCTGCTGAGCCGGGTGTGGGGCTGGACTCACCCTCTGCCCCTGCTCCCCCCGGGCGTGACAAGGCTGCAGGCAGAGCCAGACAGAGCCTAAGCCACCCCGAGGGCACTGAGGAAGGGGGTCAGGTCCAGCCACAGGCGCAGCTTTCCTGCCTGTTGGGAGTTTCAAAGCAGCTGAGATGCTTGTGATGTGCTCAGAACCCTGTGTCCTGGAGGAGTGCCTTGGCTTGTTTGACACTTGCTGGGTCAGTCTGGGGTCTGTGTCTGCCCCAGGGAAAGAAAAAGCAGAGAAGGGCAAGTTCCTCTAGGGAATGAGATGGCTGCTGGTCACGGGGCATTCACAGTCTGCCCCTGGTGTGCCCCCCTGCAAACTCAGATCAGGAGTGCTCAGCAGAGCTGGACCATTCCTCTGGAGTGCTCATCCCTCCTGAGCCTCAGTCCACTCCTGGTGCTCTGGAGCCCCGGGAATACGTAAGCTCTGCTGAGCTCTGCTCAGATACCTAACGGGTTTTATGCCTGGAGTGTGGAGCTTGAAAGCCCAGCCTGAGGCAGCATAAAACATGATTTTCCCTTCAGTGTTAGGAGGTGAGTGACTCCAGCCCATCTTTATTTTCTCTGAAGCATTATGAAAGACTAAACACTCCAAGAAAATGGCATCCATTCACAGCATGCCAAGGCCACTGGCATGCTAATAAAAATTCTAATTGCAAGAGGGTAACTATCAATCTCTCTGACTCATGCTACGGAAGATGCTGAAATGGCACTCTTGTTTTCATCTCTCAAGCATTCCGTCGCAACAATTGTCTCTTTATGATAACATCCATAAAGCACACGCAGTTCTTGATAGGTTTTCTAATTTCACTGAACACATCCCTTATATTTCCCTATTAAAAATAAGGAAAAACAAACAGGGAAAGGATGAAAAATGGTAGAGAGAAGAAAGGAGAGAGAAAATTGGGTAAAGGAGGGTTAGGAAGAGAAACAGTTTGGCTTCTGCCAACCTAAGATTTTCTAAAAAGTTAGAACCAAATATTTATCCCTTTCTCCATGTTTCACCTCTCCAAAACGTCACCATCCTATGTGCCACCAGGTCACCCCGGCTGCCATGCCCAGCCCCTGTCCTGGGGACCATCTCCTCTCCCACACAGTGGACACAGGCCATTGTCTGCAAGCACTGCAAGTCCTTCTGCCACGGGGAGAATTTCCAGGATGGTGGGATATATCCCAAAAAACAGCAAACCCAGCTCAGGGAAGTAAATTTATGGATGAATCCATTATCATATTAATCCCCTGACTAACTCCCAGACAGCAGAACTGTGTCTTGGCACAGCCCCAGAGCTCCTGAGCCCATCCATGCTGTCAGCAGTGCTACCTTGGCCTCGGCCAGGACCAGACAGTACAGCCTCAGGGAACAAACGTGAGCAAAATCTCATTTTCTGCTGGATCAACCTGAATTGCAAATCAGTAGTTGAGTTTCTGATTGTTTCGTAGGGCGTGTTGGCACTGACCAGGACACAAGTTCTGTACAAGTCCTGGTTCTGAGCCTGTGTCAGGTGACAGGACCTGCTGGGTTAGGGAGGAGGGATGGGCACAGGTACTCAGAGTTAGGAAACTCCTCCATGGGCAGTTCCTGACACTGCTGCTGCATCACGAGCACAGACATGATTAATGACCTCCCAGCACCACAGAGAGGCTGGCTGCGGCTCAAGCACGTGAAATAACAGAAGCTGGTGTTCTGAGAAGTACTGGGAGGTGCAGATGCATCGATCCCAGGGCCCCCTGCCTGCCCACGGAAGCTCAGCTGCTGAATGGCTCCTGCTCAGTTTGCAGCAGGCCCAGACTAGTGCTGTGTGTCTGGAGAAGGGAGAGAATGTAAATATTCAGATCCTCAGACTAACCTGGGTGCTGGTTGTTAATAGGTAACACCAGGTGACTGCAATATTTCATGTTACTGCACTATACAAGCCCACCTTTGAGGAAGGGTGAGAGCTATTTATATACACGTGTGCAGGTATATTCTGCTTTTGGAACAATTCAAACTCAATCACCCAGGGCACAAGGGACTTGCAGCTGCTCTGTCCACGCTCTCAGTTTGGACAATGGCAGAACCAGGACATATGACTTAGTCTAACTGTAACTAAATTGCAGTGGCAATGCCAGGGCCAGAGCACAGATGTGCTGTCTGTCAACATCTTGACTTCAGACAAGACCATTCTGGTTGAAATTGTCCGTGCGAGATATCTCCTCTTCCTGAAACAAGTGGTGATAGAGCGGAGTGGCCAGGACCCACAGCCCATGGATGGAACACTTTCCGTACCTAGAACACCACGATGTCTGCCCATCCTAGCCTGGGCCTTACTACAGACCCCAGGCTGGGCCCCTCCACACCTGGCTGTGCAAGGACAGCGATCAGGGACCAAGCTGGCGTGTCTGTCCCCCTGCTGCTGCCCACGTTTTATTGATAAAACTTCCTCACTCCCTTTGGCAGCTGACTCGAGAAGTCTGACTTACAAAGAAGTGTCTCACCCTTCTCCATTTCATTTCTACTTGGTTTCTTTTCATGTCTGCTCTAGGCAGGCCCGTTGCAGCCAGGGCTGGACTGTGCCTGCCAGCTGGGCTGGGTTGTGCTAATGACCACCAGAAACACTGAAACCCTTCAAATTACCAGGCTCTGCAAAGCACTGCTGGCCTCTAGCACCCTGCAATGCCAGTCGTGTCCAGAAGGATACGTTTTCCTTACCCACATCTGCCAGGAACCATTTCACAGACTTCTCTGAAGTAAAAATAAACCCTGGTGGATAAGGCAGGCCTGGACACAAACTCATATGGAGCAATAAATCTTCCCTGTCCTCTTCTGCAGAGGCACTGTCCTTCTGCTGGAAGTACAGATTTGCATAACAGGAATAAGATCAACAAATTTCTACCATGGCAGAATGAACAGAGACTTCTTTTAGAGGGAAAGACGGATGTGTGTTTTCTGAGCCTCAGTCTGCCATGAGGTTGGCCAGCACAACTGATATCAACAACAAAATAGGGTCTGACTGGTTTTAGGGAGCCAGCAAAGCACATCGTGGTGCAGGATTGGGACCTGCAATGCTATTTTCAGGGCTGTGTTCTCCTCATATTCATACCATTGGTGGATCTGCAGCAGGCAAGCCACAGAGGGGAGGTTAAAAATACTTTCTCTGAACACATAGCCCTAAATAGTGGAGACTGAGTTTCAGCCTATTGAGATAAGCAAATTGAATGTGCCATTCTGATAACACTATTTTCAAAAGGTGAGTTTTCCTCTGGAAGTTGCCACCCTATTAATATCTTATGTCCAGGTCTTACCTGTCATCGCTTGTATTTTGCATCACCAAGTGGCATCTCTGGTGGAGACAAATTGACCATTGATGACACCATGTCATCCAGAGGGCAAATTACTTTATCAATGTTCTATTAATAAAGACTCCATTACTCTTGATTGCCTGCTTCCTTCTAGGTACCCCGAAATCTGGATTTCCACCTTGGCTGAGAGCAGAGTCCTCATGTTCTCCACTCTCAGCTGCCTGGTCAAGCCCTGAGGACCCCCAGCCTCCCATCAAAGAAGGTGTAATGTAATTTTACAGAAGAGCTCAACAATGTGCTTTTACTGTGTTGCCGTAGGGCTGCAAAAGACAGTCATGGCTTAATTCCAAATGCTCACTTCTTTTTTATCCCTCTGATTTTGTTTGTTTCCTGGACTGTGTATGCAGCAGCATGTACTTGTGGGGTTTTAAAGATGGGGTTTGCAGTCATTCTTTGCAACCAGTTTCTCCTATGGACCAGCTGAGAACGGCTGCCCAAAGCCTGAGGATGCTCTGGAGGAAAACAGCCTGGGCATCCTCTCCCTGGTCCTCACTGTCACCGAAAGTCAAAACTCTCACAAGGTCTCTAAACCCTGCTACTGCTGAAGGTCTGGCAGCTAAAGAACCATCCATTTCCTCAAAAATCAACCCATGAAATGAATAATTTTGATAGGTGCCAGGATAACATTGTCTTATTTTGTACGAATTCATGTTCTGAAACGAGTTGAGCTACAAACAAAGTAAGTAGGAAAGCAGAAAGATATGTGAACACAAATTTACATAGTTGGTATGACAACAGGGATGTTTTGTTTAGATAAGACTGAAAGGCCTTGAGGAGAGAATGAAAGAATATGTACACTCAAAAAATTGCAAATCTGGAATGGCTTCCCCAAGATAGACAAGAATTTATTAATAATTTCCATCAGAGAGAAGATAAGGTTGGCACACAGGAGAATTAACCTGAGACTCGTCAGTTCTCAATGAGCTGAAGCCAAGCAGTGAACAAACCTCTAGGTTACATCAGAGCTGCAGCTGGGAGGGATGGTTAGTTATTAATTGTTAATTGTATGAACATCTCCTCTGCCTTTCCTAACAAAGTTTGGTGTGTTTGAGAGAGAAAGATCTACAGAACCATTTACACTCAGCCTTAAAGTTCCCCCAGGGTTCAGCTCTGGGTGTATATGCCAGGAACTTCCAGAATCCCTGTTTTTGTGGGTGAAGCCTTGTGGTCTCCTGTCCCTCACAGAGAGGCACAAACTGAGGAAATACTGCAGTCAAGAGTCCCACCCTGGTAGTGTAAGACAAAAACTGGCCCCTGGTTTTGTCACTCACAGCGATTTTTGTTTCAGAGCTCCTACAGGAACAAAGCACCAGGACTGCCTGGAGCAGCTGCTGCTTCCCAACGTGGTACTTGCATGATGGAGAAAACCCTATTCCCTCCCCAGGAAACTTGTGCCGGGGGCTGTGGGGATGGTGGGTGGTGGAAAACGCCACCAGAGCAAGTCTGTGCTATTCCCAGCTGCAGTAAAACAGACATGGAATCAAATACTGCCTTTCCTTCCCAAACTGCAGTGCTTTCCAGCTGATTCCTTTCTCTAACAGCCAGCATGGTTATAAGGTCGCTGCACACTCTCTTTTTAATGCCTGACAGGAACTGCTTGGAGGCAGTGCCGGGGTTGTTTTCCCCTCTTTTCACTGCAGGGATACAGTGGGATGGAGCAGCCCAGCTGGGAGCTGGGAACCTGCACATCCCATGGGGCTCTACAGAGGAGGCAGCGGCTGGGGAAGGTTACTGGAGAGATGTGGAGCATGGGAAGTGGAAATAATAGCACAGATGGGTTCCACTTGAACCACGAGATAGCCAGTGGCAGCACTGGAAACACCTCTCCAAGGTAATTCAGTTTTTCTATGCACAGTAAAGGAAAAAACCACAGGTAGATTCTGATAAGCCCCAAAGTGCTCCTCCCAAAGGCACTTCTGATGGGGGGGAAAATGGACAAACTGCAATGGAGAGTCTGAACATTTCTCACTCTGTTATTCCCTGATTTTATGCACAACAAGGAGCTTTCAATTCTCCAAACTTAACAGCTATGACTGTTTTTAACAGCTATGACTGCTTTAATTTAGCAATGTTAATCATAAAAATCTGTTTTGTGGAAACCTGTGATAGTTTGGAGAGCTGTCATTTTTGTGTTTTCTTTGGAGCAACAGAAAGGAGAGCATGAGATAATGGGCTTTGATAATGTTGAATTGTTTCAGTTTGATGAACTATGATGTTTTGTGCTAGAACTACAAAGTCATAATCCACTATAAAAAACTGAACAGCTTATGTACCTTATACTCTTATACATTCCCATTTTTAGAGCTTGTATTTTCATCTGCCTCAGAAGCCAAAATGACACAAATTGAAATGATCAAATCAAAGGCAAACATTTTTACCTCAACAAAATGAAACACCTTTGATGTTATTGAAACTAAACAAGAAAGTCAAAATGATTTGACATTTCCCATCAAAACTTGGTACTGACACACTCCTGTGGAAGGTTTCTAACGTGAGGATTCAGGAGGCCCCGTGCCCTCGCAGCCGAAGCCTCCCTGTCCCCCCCGCCCCGGCTCCCACCTCCTGCTCCCTCCGCACGTGCGGGCTCTGCTCTGGCTCACTGGGAACGCGCCGTGCCGTGCAGAGCGGCTCCGCTCTTCAGCCAGGGCTGTCTGTCCTTCCCCCACAGCTGCCGTAGCTCCCGCAGCCTCCCCCGTGCCCCCGGGCCCTGCAGAGGAGCAGGGTGGGCGCAGCGCTGCTGGGGACCAGGCTGCCATCGCGCACCCCCGCATCCGAGCAGCCCCTCCGGAGGAGTGGGGGTCTCCTGCTTCCCGTTCCATGGGAGCCCGTTCCTTCGATCCTCTGCCCCATCACCCCCTCTATAAAAGTCTCTTAGATTCTTGTGGGGACAAAGTGGTCAGAAATTATCTCCATTGCTACGAGCATTATCTTAAGAACTGCAGGCATTAATAAAAAGAAATTGGAGAAGTTTATGGAGCAACTTACGTGATTCAACTGAGAATTATACTTCATCTATATCATCTTATACTCATTTAAGAAAGAACTTATAAGCTCTTGTTTAAGAAAGAATGTTATCCTTTGTAAAATCCTATAGAAATTTGTATGAGAGACTTAAGAAAGGAAACAAGAACTGCATATTCCATCTGATACATTCCGTATCCGAGAAGTATCTTCATAAAGTTAGAAAACAAGATAATGTATAAGTCAAAAATACTAAAAGCCTTTCAGTCCAGGCCTCCCCAGTACAGGGCAGTACAGGTGGAATAAAAAGAGGAATTAGTTGTAAAAGTCATTAGTATGGGATTTTATTCCAAAATGCTCAATATATCTAGGTCTGCCCTTCAATATTCTAGGGAGGAGAAATCTGAAACCCTGATTTTTGTGTTTTGACTTCAGGGAACTCCTGTTTACAGAGCAGTGTCTGAGTCAGCCAATTATTTAACTATCACAACAGAGGCATCATCTGTGACTCAGTTAAGCTGTTTCTCTACCTTTGCAATCCCAGAGCCTCTCTCTTGCTCTAGGGCTTTTCTCTATCTGTCTGCTAAAGAAACAGCCTGGACAAAAATACTGCACTGTGCTCCTTCCAGCCAGTTCCCTCGCAGAGGGGAGAGGAAGACTCATTTACACGCGGTTCTTCCCCAGAGGTTCTGTCCGGAGCCCCGGGGACAGCAGCGGCGTCGGGCACGGCCGTGCCAGCCCGGCCCGGCCCCGGCAGCCCCAGCAGCCCCGGGCAGCCCCAGCACCCCCGGCTCAGCCCCGGCTCCGAG